>VWPU01012548.1:0-16144 GCA_013398955.1 Callaeas wilsoni
GAGCCTGGGGTGCAGCATCTCAGGTTCGTGCTCATCCCATTCCCTCCATGGGACTCTCATCGTGCCTGGGGTGCAGCGCCCCGGGCTCCTGCGAATCTCATTGAGCCTGGGGTACAGCGCCCCGGGTTCCTCCTCATCCCCTCCCCTCCATGGGAATCTCATCGAGCCTGGGGTGCAGCCCCCCGGGTTCCTGCTCATCCCCTTCCCTGTTCCCTGCTTGGCTCCGTGTCCCACACCATGGATTCTGTGCCATTCCCGTGCGGAGTTTTCCAGCACGAAGTGCACGGCCGGCAGCAGGAGGGATGCTGGAATTCCACCATTTCCCCGAATTTCAGAAAGCTTTTTTTCCCCCCTCCCCCCAAAAAATACAGGAACACCGATCGTGCTGCCAGAACGCTCCAATCTTTTACCCCCAATTGAAGAAATGAGCAGATCTGCTCCCTGCGTGTGTCAGGAGCTCTCATCAATTATGTCTCATCTCTGATGGATGTGCACGCAATTAATAAAGTGATAAAGCTGTTCTATACGGATTTATCAGGCTAAAACAGGAGTGAGGCACAGTCTGTGAGCTTGCAAGCAGAAGTTTGTCTGCAAATCAAACAATTCTGCCAACTTCCCCCAGAAATGCCTTAAAGAATCCAGGACTTACCCTCAAGCAGCTTACCTTGGAATAATCCTGACGAGGACAGCGTTTAGACTAAAATGATTTAATGAGAAAATGGATGGATTCTTCACCGTTCCCCTTCCCAGGCGCAGCACCCCGTCCTTTCCCTGGCAGAATTCCCCCGGGGATGCTCCCGAGTCCCCCCGGGCTCGCGGCCGCGGTGGCCGCGGGCAGCCCGAGGCTGGCAGCTTTGTGTGCCCGTGTCACCATGGCCACCTGGCCGGGGGCACCTGGGCAGGGCGGCTGCGCCCGGCCGTGGGCAGCTTTGTTGCAGGAGAGGTTTCCATGGGCAAAGTCAACATGGGAAACACACCCGGAGTTTGGAATTTCCATCCTGACGGCGCCCGGCTCCTGGGGAGGGCGATCCCGGCCGGGGTGGCACCGGTGCCAGTCCCAGCTCGTGTCCCTGGGTGCCGGAGCTCCAGCCTGGTTGAATTCCCACCAGAAGTCCCCAAAAGGTGGAGAAACAGCTCGGAGGGATGAGTGTCCCGTGCTGCTGGCCCGGCTGGAGGCACGGGCTGCTCACCTGCACCTCCTGCACCTCTCTCCCTGAATTTTGGGGGTCTGCCCAGCCGTTTCTCTTTGCTTGCCCTTGACCTCTTCAGCTCTGAAAATCATGGCACACAAATAAGGAAGAAAACCCAGAAAATTTAAAGAGTTATGGCAGCAGCTCTTGGACTCCATAAAATAAGCCCAGGAAGCTTTGCAGTCGTTCCTTTGGTATTTAATTTTAGAACATCCTGGACCAACACCGCTGGGGTTTTTTAGGTTTATTTTATTACTTAAGTCACGCAATCTTAAATTAAATTCTAGCAATATGTAGTACTCAAACCCTTACAGTTTTTGTGGCTTTGATCAGAATCACCTTCTGGTTCGCTCCAGCCCAAATTAATTCTTTTTACAGAGGTTGCCTGGTTTAAGTAAAGGCGTGGAAGTTTGTAACCCCCAGGTGTGAGGTTTCTTCTGCCCTCTGACTTAGTGGTCCATGGAACTGGTGCTGTGTTCACACCTGCTGCTTCGGAGTGTGACCAGGACAGGGACCCAAAAATGCCAGCTGCTTTTCCCTCGGGACATGGTCACCTAGGATGCTTTTCCATATGGAAATCACTCAGGCTCCCTGATCTTTATATCAGTATCTACGAACTTCGGCTGCTTACCTGGAGGAATTGCCTGCCATCCATCACCCACAAAAGTCAAATGGCTTTGCAGAGGGGAGGTTGCCACTGGCAAGCTGCACTTGGTTTCTTTATTTCCATGTACTCAATCCTTCGAAGCAGGAAAAGTGCAAAAAAAGTCCTGCAGGGGTGGCTCCTGCCAGAGTGTGCTGGGGGAAGCTGTGTTTGCTCTTGGTTTGGGCTGCAGTTACTACAGAAACTGTGCCTGAGTCTGTCCCTCGGTGGCTCAAGCCCAGGCTTGCCTGGTGACCCAGGGGACACCTCGTTTAATCTGGCTAAGAATGCTCAGGGCTGGGGGCCTGCTCTGAGTCCCACTGAAGGCTTTGGGCACATCTCCCCGGGTTTCAGTGAGCTCTGGATCAGTCCTGTGGATATCCAGGCACCGAATTTTAGCGGTTTGGCTTTTTTTCTGTTCCTGAGAAGGATTAAAACAGCGTCATTTAACAAAAGGCACGAATCTCTCCTCATTTATCTGCTGCCTCCTCTCAGTCAGAACGCTTGGCTCGCCATCCTGGGCTTTGCTAACTGTGCTGGGATGAAAACAGTTTCTGTTTGGATGCAGCTGGGAATGAGTAGGAGCACAACTTGCTGGCTGCAGTTTAATGGATCTCTCTCCGTCCTTGGCATGGGCTGTGCCAGTTTTGGTTCAGGCATTTTCTTCCTCAGCAGTTATTACCCCACCGGGGCGCCCAGGGCTGTGTTTTCTTCCAGTCAGTGATAACTGGCAGCGCTGGGGGGGATTTGAGCCCATTGGAGCTCCCTAATGAAAGGAGCCAGTTTTTCTTGTCACTGCAGCGGGGTGCCAGAATCACCCTCTGCTGTTCTGCTTTCTGTGCCATTAACAGGGAAAAAAAAGCTTGAACTCCTGCATGGTATTAAAAATACCAAGTTAAGAAGTTCTCAGAACTTCTGTATCAACTGTGGATGCTGAAATGCTGTTAGCAGGGAAATTTTCTCTTCTTGCATTCATTCTGTGAGAACTTTTCCTTTGCTGTGTAAGCTATGTAAACAATAGATAGGGTTGTTGTAAATAGCATTCATATCTGGTATCTTCTGACCTTGTGTACATTATATTAGGAAAAAACATTTCTAAGTGGGTGTCTGAGAGTTTAACCAATCACCCTAAAAAAAGTGTGAACACTGTTCAATTACTTTATAAAGCTAAAATATATAAATAGTATTGTAAATTTAATAAATAATTAATTCCTCACTCTAAACTCCTACCTCACTGCATCTCTGAACCCCTGCTTAAAAACCCACAATCAACGACAATTTTAATAATCAGAGCCGGCTGGGTGAATAGCCGAGAACTTTGCTTAAATTTTCCCGTGTTTGTTGTTGCAAATGCGTAGAATTTGACCAAGAAATATCATTGCAGGGTTGGTTTCTCAGGTGAGGAGTTTGTTTTGTTTGCTGCTCACCTGCAGTTTAGGTGTCAGCCATGGGAACAAGGAACCCAGGAGAAGGAGGTGGAGGATTTGGTGACGCTTCCTTCTGCTCGTCCTTTGTGCATTCCAGCCCTTCACTCCTTTGTCACAGAATTTCCCCCCTCTCAGGGCCTGCCTGGACTTGCTGGATTGAGCAGGAGATGCCTCAAAACCCCTCAAAACCGCTCTGGCGTTTGGGAAAGGACAGTCCCTGGAGAATTCCTGAGGCTGAACTGTGCCAAGGTCAGAAATGATGATCAAATCATCCACCCCAGGGCAGGGCCTGGACTCTGCCCGCAATGCCTGCTGCTGTTTCGCAGTGGGAATGCTGCTTTAGCTTGGATAGTTCAAGAATAAGAGGAAATCAAAGTTTAGAGGAAGAGGTCATGTCTTTTATTAGGTTATAATCTGATATTGAGGAAAAACGCCATGAAATCAAAGAAATCAGACTTAATATCAAGACTTTTGGCCAGAAAGACAACATCATCCCTAGAGGAATCCCAATCTGTGTATTTGGGATTGTCTAGGAAACCCTGAGGGGACTAAACTTATTGAGAAGAACTTCAAAAATTATAATTATATCCATTACCCATCATTTTTAAGTGGCAAATCTTGCTCTTTGATATCTCCCTGGACAGCACTTTTGCCAGCTCAGTTAAAAACCCACAGATTTGTGGTGGCTGCCTCCAGTTTTTTGTAACACCCCCTCTTCCTACAGTAAAATCAACGTGATCAAAACTTTAAAGTCACTTGAAAACTTATTTTTGGGGTTTTTTGGCACGTCACCACGGAACAAATTTTTAAAAACATAGAAAAAGTGACGTGGCTGCAACGTTTGCAAGGGAATCCGCTCAGCTCAGAAAATGACCCATCAGTTCCCTGACATTTTCAAAGGAAGTTTCATCTCCAGAATAAAGCTCCAGCCTCAGGCACGAGGAGCTGGTTTGGCTGCCCGAGAATGCTCCTGTGCTGCCCAGAGCTAATTCTGGATGCGGGCAGAGTCAGAATCCTCACAGACTGCACAGGCAGAGGGCAGAAAATGTGTGGAAGTCCCTCCCTGCAGGGCACAGCGGCGGTTTCCTGCTGTCCTGCAGCATTCCCCAAAAATCCGGAGCAGCCTGCCCCTGCCCTCCACAGCTCCATGGAAAGGGAAGGAAGCACTCAGGGTTCTGCAGGGAACGAAATCCTTGTGTGCAGCACATGATGAGGGAACCCTCGTGGTCACAGCACCGGGGCTTCTGCGTCAGAGGGAAAAAAAGCTGGAAGCTTTTTCTGAGGATCCCTTGTCCGTCTCAGCCCCAGATTTCTGTTTCTTTTCAGTGGTCATAGAAAGGGAAAGGTCCCCACTCACTGAGGAGGTGTTTTGATGTGTGAGGCAAAGGAAGAGAAGGAATATGGGGCCGTTTTGTGGTTTATCACTCATTCCTTAAAAGCAGAATTTCTACTGGAAGCCTTGGTCTTCTTATTTTTTCTTTTTTTTTTTGGTGATGCAGAGAGAAACTGAAGAGCAAGGAAGGAGCTGTGGGAGTGGAGAGAAAGAAAACCCAGAAATGTGTGGTTTAGGGCACACAGTTTGTGCCTCGAGGCTCTGTGTTTCTTGTCCCCAGGCTGAGATGTGAGCCCTGGAACTGCCCCCCTGCACATCCCCAGCCCCACTAAGAGCCAGTTTTAAACACTCAGCTCTTTTTGCCTCCGTTTGTTCTTTTGTCTCGGCAGTTCCTGGGATCTGACACTGGAGACACAACTTCCCGAGGCAGTAAAAGGGGGAAAAAGAAAAAAGGAGCAATCAGCTGTTCTCTGTGCCCAGAGAATTGTGGCTTGGGGTTTTGAAAAATGAGCATAAGTCTCACATTTTGAGGAACTGAGACATTCCCTCTGTTTTAAACACCTGAAAAACAAAATGAATCTGTTCTGATAATGTGAATTAGGAAGATCAGTGATGCGATAAATCCGGAATCAAGCAGCTTTCAAAAAAAGGAGCACCAAATGTGAAGGTTTCATGGGGTAAAAAAATCGTGTTAAGTCTGCTAGGAGCAGTCAAGAACAATTCTAATCATTAATTAATAGGCCTGGTGCTGTTTTCCTGGTGGTGAATATTAAATATTCCAGTGGGATTTATGGGGTAGACCGATGGACACAGCAGAATTCAGAATGGAATCAATTAAATCACCCCGAAAGAAGGAGCAGGTGTAGGAATAAAGCCAAGGAGCTTGGAAGCAGCTTGTTGATGAATCTAACACACCTGTGGCTCCTGCACACCTGAACATTGCAGCATTCCTCAGCTGCTCATGATTCCTGGTCCATATAAAGGCTGAGCAAAGGCTGTCAGAGAAGGAGGAGGGAGTTTTTGGGTGTTGGGGTTTTCCCTGTGTGAATGACACAGGGCCTTGTGCTGCTTTTTCTGTGTTCCTGGTGCCTCTCTAAAGCTGTTTGTGAAGTTTATCTCCAGTTTTTTACTGTCCCTGCTGTGAGAAGGTGATGCTTTAGGCTTTNACTCTTTGCTGTGAGAAGGTGATGCTTTAGGCTTTCTTTTTTTTGTAAGAAACTATTTATTTGTAAGATCTGCTGCTTGTAATATGTGTGACATGTAAAAGCTGCCATATTTAAAACCCTTTTAAAATATTTTCTCTTAACTTGCTTAGTGCAGGTGCCTTCTAGTAATGCATTAAACTGGCTCTAATATCCCCGACTGAATTTAATCTGCTGTTTGGCAGTCAGGCTTATCCAGGCTCTGTCTGTCCTGGCTCCAGCAGCTTTTGCAGCATCAGTTCTTGGAACCTGATAGTGCCTTAATGTTATTAAATCTCTCTGCTGTGGTGGTTCATCTCTCCCCCAGCAGCTCAGGCACCTCCTGTGCTGCAGTTTAAGATGAAAGATGAAATTGCTGCCACGGTCTTCTTCATCACAAAGCTGGTGAAAAGGGAAGACAAGCTGAGCAAGCATAAAATAGAGAAGTTTGCAGCTAAGCTGACCACGCTCCTGTTTGAAAAGTACAAAAATCACTGGTACCTGGACAACCCATCCCGAGGCCAAGCCTTCAGGTGAGGGGGCTGTCAGGGGAAGAACGGGGCAGATGGAGCCTTTGGTTGGCATTGAAGAAGCTGTTCCTGGAGGCCTTAAAGTGAATATCTAATAATATGTATGTCAATAATTAATGATGCAAAGGGAAGCACCACCAAAGCCCTTAAGGGTGAAGGAAGGATTATTAACTGGTGAAGATGCATTTATTTTTCACCTGTGAAGGTGTGATTAGAGAACTGAGGCGGAACTCTTAAAACAAGTGTCTTAAGTAGCCTCTGATTCCCTGGATGCAGAACTCAAGGGGTCTTAAAGTGACTTTTGGGATGGTTCTGTTTTAAACTCCTAAAGCAGCAAATTGCCATGTTAGCTATGGATGGGAATTAAAAGCTAAGCCTTGTTTGAGCTGATAAATTGGCTTCTTAGGCTGAGTTCCTGGCTGGGGCTCGGAGTGAGCACCTGCACCAGCAGGTGAAAAGTGCTGAGACAATAAACAGAGATTTCGGCTGTGCTCTGCACCAGCAGAACCTGCAGCGAAATCTGACCTCCAGCTGCACCTTGCTGTTCCCCAGGTGCATAAGGATCAATAAGCACCAGGCACGGGACCCTCTGCTGGAGCAGGCTTGCGTGGAGAGCGACGTGGACTTCAACAAGCTGGGCTTGCCCAAGGAGATGACGCTGTGGGTGGATCCCTTCGAGGTGTGCTGCAGGTGAGTTCAGAGCCCGAGTGCTGGGTGTTTAATCGACCTCAGCCTGCTCCCAGCCTTAACACCTGAGGGTTTGGCAGCTTTTGGTGTGAGCTGGCTCCTGGCAGAGCAGCAGCACCCACCCGCAGCCCTCGCAGGTACGGGGAGAGGAACCGGCCCTTCACCGTGGCGCACTTTGACGGGGAGGAGAACCCCGAGCTGCCCCAGCAGATCAGCCTTGCCGTGGGCAGGGCGGCCCTGGACTATCACTCTGGCACCTCCTCGGATGAGGAGAGCTTCGGCAAGGAGCCCAAAGCCATCCCCACTGTCAGCAACCCCAACAGCGTGTACCAGGTGAGCTGGTGCTGATGGCGCGGGGCAGTGCGACCTCCTCGCTCTGAAATCCCTCAAAAGGTCCTGGCAGGCGGGGTCAGGCTCTTCTCCCAGTGCCAGGATGGGAGGAAACAGCCTCAAGCTGCCCCAGGGGAGGTTCAGGTTGGATTTCCCTCCTGGAAGTGTTTTCCAGCCCTGGCACGGGATGGTGAGCGCCCTCCCTGATGGAGTCACTGTCCCTGAAGGGCTTTGAAGCACATGTAGATGTGGCACTTGGGGACATGGGCTGGGGGACAGCTGGGCTGGCTCTCAGAGGGTTTTCCCAACCTCGGTGATGCTGTGAATGGGGTGGAACTTTGGGTGGAGGGAGCAGGAGAGCTGAGTGTCCTCGGGAGAGAACATGGCAGGACTGGGGTCACCGTCCCTGGAGGGCTTTGAAGCACGTGTACATGTAGTGGTTGGGGACACGGGTTGGGGGCCACCTAGGCTGGCCCACACACGGTTTTCCCACCTCAGTGATGCTGTGAATGGGGTGGAACTTTGGGTGGAGGGAGCAGGAGAGCTGAGTGTCCTCGGGAGGGAACGTGGCAGGGCTGGGGTCACCGTCCCTGGAGGGCTTTGAAGCACGTGTACATGTAGTGGTTGGGGACACGGGTTGGGGGACAGCTGGGCTGGCTCTCAGAGGGTTTTCCCACCTCAGTGATGCTGTGAATGGGGTGGAGCTCTGGGTGGAGGGAGCAGGTGAGCTGAGCATCCTCGGGGAGGAATGTGCCAGAGCTGGGGTCACTGTCCCTGGAGGGTTTTGAAGTGCATGTAGATGTGGCACTTGGGGACACGGGTTGGGGACAGCTGGGCTGGCTCCCAGAGGGTTTTCCCACCCCCGGGGAGCTGCGGAAGGGGGGCGGCTCGGGGTGGAGGGTGGAGCTCGGCGGACGCCCCACCGTGAGGAAAGTGCCAGAGCTGGGGTCACTGTCCCTGGAGGGCTTTGAAGCACGTGTAGATCTCGGTGGTCGCCGCATCAGTAAAAAAACAAAGAGGGTTTTCCCACCTCAGTGATGCTGTGAGTGGGGTGGAGCTCTGGGTGGAGGCAGCAGGTGAGGTGAGCGTCCTCAGGAGGGAACATGGCAGAGCTGGGGTCACCGTCCCTGGAGGGCTTTGAAGCACGTGTAGATCTCGGTGGTCGCCGCATCAGTAAAAAAACAAAGAGGGTTTTCCCACCTCAGTGATGCTGTGAGTGGGGTGGAGCTCTGGGTGGAGGCAGCAGGTGAGGTGAGCATCCTCGGGGGAGGAACCTGGCAGAGCTGGGGTGGCTGATGGCTCCCCCCTCGCTCCCCAGCACATTTTAACATCATTTCCCCTCTCGCTGTCCAGCTCAGCAGCTTCTGCAAGGGCCCCCCCCCGCCCTGGTGCCAGCTCCTGCACAGGAAGCCCTTCGTGGCCGACGGCTCCCACTTTGGCCAGCACAGGGGCTACCGGAGCTACTGGCCCACGGCCGCCTTCGCGGGCCCCCGCGTGGACAGGTACCACTGGATCAACACCAAGAGGTAGATCCGGGGCTGCTCCGGGCTCCGGAGCCCCGGCTTTGTGACGGGGTGAAGGCTGGCACTGCCCGACCTCGTAAAAACAGCGCTTCCTGCCCCATCCCTGCCGCCGACTCTGTATTTATGGACATTTTGGGGGGTTTTAGCGGGGTTTTTAAGTGGTTTTAATTGATGCTAACATAAGAGTGAAGATGTAATGTGAGACTCTTCTTGTGAGTTAAAAAGGAAATGCATAAATCAATAAATCTGCTGATGTTTTTTTATCAAAGCCATCTGCTGCTGGTGCCTCCGAGGGCGTTCAGGAGATTTTTGTTGGAAACAAAAGTTGTGTGAAGGAAGACAAAAACATCCCCAAGCTGCTTTGAAAGACTCTTTGCTTCCTTCTGGCAAAGGTGGTATGAGCCAAGACATAAATATCACCAGCACAAGTGCTGGGGGTATTTAGTGACTCACAAAAAGATTTAAATTGTGCTGTGCCCCCATGAGGTTTGTACTGATGAGGGCAAAAAAAAAAAAAGGGGTTTTTAATGATTTTGCTCTTCCCTCGCTCAGTTTTTATCTACACTGGAGGCTGGGCTGATGTTTCACTGATTGGAAAATATTGAATATTTCAGGTTTTGGGATTTGGCTCTTGAACTGGGGAGGAGGAGAGACTGATTCCCAGGTTTAAGAGCAGGAATGGCCTTGGACAGTGCAGGATCCGCATGCCCGGGCGGGTGGTGGCACAGAGATGAAATAAGGCGACTTCAGAAGTCGCTTCAGTGGTGGAAAATAATATTTCTTGCACTTTAGGTGGAATTGGGCAGCTAGAGTTACTTGGGTTAATTATATCTGCAGTTTTTGCAGTGTCATAAAATCATAAAACTGCAGCTCTCAGCTGCAGGGGCCTCAGAACACCTTGTGGAGCGATGCATTAGTTTACAGAATAATTTATTTAACACAAGGAATTGAGTGATTCTATATTTTGCTCCTGTTCCTGGAAACCCTGAGCCTGGGCTTTTGCAGCAATATTTCTTCTCACCACTTGGATGTGGCCAGAAGTGGCAGCTCCTCCTGCCAAAGCCCTGTCACCTAAATTACTGCACTGCTTTCCCTCCTGATTAACGAGCCTTCGGGGTGGAGAGGAAAAGTGCATTGGGATGAGAGCAGAAATAGAGGATTTTCTTTGGATCGAAGCCTGATGCCAAATGCAGAGGAGCAGGAACCAAACCCCGGAGTTTTCAGCATCACAGCTTTCTGCCCCGGGCTATTTCCTCTTCTAAGGCATTTATTTGTTTTACCAAACTCTCCTTCTCCAAGCTGGTTATTTCAAGGTAATAAGAAAGCAGATCTTCGTTGTCTTTACTGCTCAAAAACTGCTGCTCATCCTCTACAATCTTCACTAGCTCCTCAGTTAATGCATCCACTTTATCCTCCAGTTCCGAAGGGGACAAGGAATTGAATTTTGAAGTTTCCTCTTCAAAGCTAAAAAACAGGGGAAATGTCGATATTGGAGAAGAAATGCCAGTGTTTAAAATTTTACCTTCACAGGGGCAAACCAGAAAGACAAATTTCGCTGCACAAGGTAGTGAAATAACAAATGTAAATAGGAAATAATAGAGTTATGCTCACTGTGCCCTCCATCCAAGGCTGTCCCTTCCACTGCTGCTCAGGGGCTGAAGGAAATTCCCTTTTTTCTTCCCCAGCCACTTGTCATTGAGTGATTCCTCAAATTTCACACGGAGCAGGATGTTCTTCGTGAACACAGAAGTGGAGAGAGCAGATAATATTAACTTAAAAAGCTTTTTTTATAGACTTTTAAAATATATTTTCCTGGTATTGCTGTTTATGCTGACCTAATGATTTACATGAGGATAAATAATTTATTTTAACCTTCCTGCTTAAGCAGAGTCATTTGGAACCAGCTGGGTTTTAGAAATGATTTAATTGCCACTTTAACAAAGTAGAAAAATGGGGGTTGTGAATGTTTTCAACCTGGCCTGGTGATTTTTTTTTTTTATTTGTTACCTTCTCAAGGGCTTCTGTGTCCACGAGGCTTTTCACTCTCACTTCAAAAAGCTGGGAGATCAGGTTTATTTCCTCAGTGGAGAATGGCTCCTCCTTGAGCAGCACCTGATTTATCCCGTGGGATTTCTCCCCCTGGGCAGCTGCTGAGAGCTGCAGTCTGAGGGAGAACATCTCACTGAGACAGGCCTTCAGTGCCTAGGGAAATTAAAAAAAAAAAACAAACGAAAAAAAAAAGATTTTCTGCAAGGTTTTGAGAACCTGCATCAGGTCAAGGGGCTGGGGAGGAAAATTCCAGTTCCTGCTTCATTTTCCGATGCATTTCTCTGTGTTCTGAGCCAGGGCTGTGCTGATACAGAGATTTTTCTGCTGCGTTTTCCCATTTACTGCCCAGGTGAGGGTTAGGATGGAGCTGCCTGGGTTTTATCTCAGTTCTGGCAGCATTAACCCTTCGCTTTTAAAAGCAGGATTTTTTACCAGGAATTGGTTTAATGCGATTATACTGAGGGAACAGGGAGGTACCTGGTGGAAAAGGCTCAGGAAGAGGGGGCTGGTGTCGCGGCCGAGGTCCCCAGCAGTGACGTGAGCCAAGCAGTGCACCAGGAGCAGCAGGAAACTCCCCACGGAGCCCAGGCAGCCCCTCAGGATGAAGAGTTTCTGCTTGGAATTCTGAGAAAAAAGATTAATATCCCCAGCTGGGACAAGGGAACAGCAGGGATTGGCTCAGTGATGAAAAGTTTCCTGGTGTTTGTCTCAGTTTGAGGTGAGTGCAAGGATTCAAATCGGTGCTGGGGAATATCCACGTGCACAGGATTCAATCATCCACAGCGGGAATTTAAACCATTCCTGTGTTCTCTGCTCTAGGCAGCTTTATATTGATATTTTATGAACTGCAGAAAACTTATAAAATCTGGATATTTAGTCTGATATTTTTTCTAATTTATCTACAGCAGTTTGTAACTTAATTGGAGTAAGTAAAATGCTGATACATGACTCCTATAAAGCTGGCCTAGAGAGAATTTGGTAGAAATGAAAAGTGGCAGAACTTGGACGTGAGAAACTGGAAAATCAGAGCTGATTTATTAAATGTGCTTTGGGTATGACCCTCCAATTAAATACGGATTTAAACATTGCTGTGTTAGGTTAGTGCTCAGATATATCTGGGGATTATTACCATTTGCGGATTTCTTATACCAATATATATATATTTTTTTTTTTTCTCCTAGAAAGCATCCCAGAAAACATTCCATGCTTTTCATTTTGCTTCCCAGTCCTGGAAGTTGATGGATACAAAAATATGGCGTGGATGTGGAGTGGGCAAACCTGATAAAAGAAAGAATTCCTGAAGGTGTTGCCCGGGGCATGGCTCCGGGGAAGGCTGGAGGCGACACACAAGGTGATTTCTGGAGCCTGCAAAGAGGAGGGAAAATGCTCCTGTAAATTCTGGGGGCACCTCAGGGATTAATGGGATCTCAGTTCATTTAAAAGTCAGCTCTGATTTTGCACAGAGCCAAAAAAAAAAAAAAAAAAATCCACGTGGAAATGGAGACTGTTTGGAAAACCTTAGGATTTCCTCTAGCCAGTTGTTTAATTAAGTAAATGAAAGTGTGCTCTGGGTGGAGCCACTACAATTTCATTATTATTATTGTTTATTTAATACTGTACAAAACGCCCTGGAGAGTTTACCCAGAGGTTTGCTAAGAACAATGCAGAGAAAATGAGAGAATCCTCATTCCCAGGTATAAAGGGAATATATTTTATTACAAAATTATGCAGCAGGCTGGGATTAATTCCTCATTTCTTAAGTGATATGCTCAAGAAACAACAGATAAAAGAAGTGACTGTGGACCTTGTGGAGAAAGGAGAAGTGGGATTTAATTCCTGCTGTTTGCACACCGGCCGTTCCCTAACTGATGTTCCTTGGTAGACACTTCACAGCCTGCTGCCTGCAGGGAATTTTTGGGTAAGTTTCACCGATTCTCAGCATTTTAAACACTTACTTTAATGTGAAATGTGAGGAACTGTAGGATGGAGAGGCCGTACTGGAACACCACAAACTCCCTGGGAGAAAGGGCCGCGGGGTCCACTTCTGTCAGCTCTCCTTCCTGAGCAGTAATTTCTGCTGCAGAAACAGCAGAATTTCGTTAGATTAATTGATTCCTGTTTGCATTTTGTCTCTCCAAGAGGTAACACCCCAACAGAAGCGGATAAAATGCTGCATTTATCATCTTTATGATGACCTTTTCCAAAGCAAAATGAACCCCTGTTGATGCATCATGAATTATTACAAGGACGATGAAGGAAACGCCCAAAACTTTACTTTTCCTAGAGAAAATTTTTATCATTAAGGTCTGGAAAAGTGGCATTAATTATAATCACATATATTAATTATGTGGGGCTGGTCAGCAGCAGATTCAGGTGATTTGGGTGCTGAGTGTCTCCTTCAGTGGCAGAGTGGTTTCTGTGTACAGGAGAGAACAAATGAGGGCTCTGGGCAGCAAAATCTGCCCACAGGCAGCAGCTCGCGAAGGGACGG
This sequence comes from Callaeas wilsoni, assembly GCA_013398955.1. NCBI lineage: Eukaryota > Metazoa > Chordata > Aves > Passeriformes > Callaeidae > Callaeas > Callaeas wilsoni. The sequence continues at coordinate 13,385 of VWPU01012548.1, forward strand.
AGCAGAAACCTCCCGGTCACGCCCAGCTCTGGCTGGTTTATGGGATGGAAAAGGGGTGAAATGTACTTTTCTCCAGCCTTTGCCTCTGTCCCAGCCCAGCTGCCACCGCCAGACTCCGGAGCTCGTGGTTCACCTGCTCCAGGAGGCCGAGGAGAAGAGAGGAGGGGTTTTTATCCTTTGCTGCATCCCCTGGGGAAGGAAGCACAGAAAGGTCTTTTCCCCAAACGTTCCATTTCTCACCACTTTTCCCCCCGTGGGGAATTTCCTAGGTAAGGTGAAACGGGGGCAGGGAAAGAAGGGAAAGTTAAAATGACTTTAATTTTGTTTCTTACCGTGCAGAGGAGGTGCTGCGAGCTGAGGGTTCAGCAGGGTGATCCTGGATGCCATCAGGTGTTCTGCCTGCTTCAGCACCTCGGTATCTGAGGAGAGGACATTTGCAGGCGTTACCTGGCATAATTCCAGGGGGATTTGTGCCCATTCCCTTTTCCATAAGCTAATTTTGATTTTCCTACTCAGTAGTCAAGCCTCAGTTTAAAAACGAGCTGTTGGGATTAAAAGCTGTAATTTTTTTACTAAATATCTAATTTTTCGGGAAGAGGTTTAACAACGTAGAAGCGTATTGGAACCTCTCCTCTCTTCATTTCCATCGGGGACCCCCAGGTGATGCATCGATATCAAAAAATAACCGTAGCTCGCTGGAATTCCCCGACTTACTCTTGGTCAGGAGCAGGAGGAGCTGATCCTCTGCCTCTGGACGTGTCCCTGGAACCTGGCAGCTCTGGCAGGTGTGTGATGGGCTGTGGCTGCTGTGCTGCATTTTCCCTTCTTTGTCTCCTCCTGATCTCGCTCTCAGCTGCTGCAAACCCAGCTGCAAATCCAGCTGCAAATCCTTTCCGAGGGAAGATTTTCTCGTGGTGCATTCCTGCGTCAAACTCTACAAGGAAAAGTTTGGGATGAAGCCGTGCCTGGAAACAGCTGAGAGGTTTCTCACTCTCTGAGGATGAGCCCTCTCTGAGGTACGGCAGGTCCAGAGCACCAGACCTCACAATCTGTAAAAAATAACCCCTCAAAAACCCCTAAACTCACAATTTTGGGCATAACCTCCTTTTGAAAGCTCTTCTTCTCCCATCCCTTTCCAATTTCTTCAAGTATTACATTCCTGTTCTCTACTTTCAGCCATTTTCTTCATATATAGATAATATTTATATTATGTTCATACATATATTCAGATATAAAATGTGGATTTCATAACTCAGGACAGCTGCAGTAATGGTCTTATTAACATCATACCATTAATTTTATGTCCCATGCATATGATGCATATTCAATTAAAAAACATTTGGGATTTGCTCTTTTCTGACCTGAAAAGGATCAAAACTACTTGAAATATTCTCATTTTTTTTCTGTTCCAGGAGATGCTTCAGCTGTTCCTTCACCATTCTCATTTTCTGCTCTCTGAATTTTTTCACTTCATTGGTCGTGACGTTTGCATCATTCATGAACTGTAAATGAGGGGAAAAAAAGATCCAAACCCCAAGATCCTGGTGTTGTTTTGGAGATTTTGTTACTTTGAGAACAAATTGCTTTGCATGGTAAGAATAGCAATTCTTTCTTATTTTCTGAATAAGAGCGCAAAGCAATATATTTTGAATTTTACCTTCTCCTGGCTGCAGCCTTTTAAGGTTCTGATTATTTCCTCGAAGTGGGTTTCTCTCAGCTGTAATAATCTCACAGCTTGTAAAAATTCCAGCACTAAAAATAAATATTCTGTGTTGTTCTTCAGGAGCTGCAAAATGTCCCTGGTGTCGCCATCCATTGATGAACCCTGGGAGGTAAATTGGTCACGTGAAACATCACCTGGAATATCTGAACTTCCTTTTGTTAATTTAATTTCTGCACAGTGAGTTCAGGACAGGTTTAAGAGCCAGAATTTTGAAATACAAAGATTTGGGGGGGAAAAAAACAGTGGAAATTTGGTAAAAACATCTGGCAGTCCTTTATTTGTGTTGTTTATAAATACCCACATAACAACCCCACTAATACTGAAAAGAAATATAAAATTCTCTAAGGATCCTTAAGTAAATCCGTGTTAAAAGTGGATCTGAAGTGTCTGATTCGTAGTAGAAAATCCTGAGATGGTTTAGGTCCTTTTTGGCTTTTAATAATGCTATAATATATTTTAATCTGGAGTTAGCTTCATTTCTAGAGACATTTCCCCAAACAGACACAACTCCTGAGAGTTTGGCAAGTTTTGCACTCCAGGTTCTGAACCAAACTTAGAGAATTTTAAGCAAAACAAAGAAAAAAAGGGAATTTTACTTCCACCACGAGGTGCTCCAGGCCCGTGCCCTCCTTTTGGGATTTCAGGGCAGCGCTCCTGAGCCTGTGGCAGTCCTGGAGCAAAGCCACCGTTTGCCTCAGGTGCCTCTGGGAGAGGATGGAATAAGCCACGAGATCCCCAAATTTCTCTCCTTTGGTCTCCTGGATCACTTCTGTTTCTTTGGCTTTTAGCTGGGGGGAAAACAAAGATTTACAGCCTTGAGGAAGCGTGGAAATGCCACGGTTTTGAAATTAGAAATACAGGGGGGGTGCAAATTACCAGCTTGAAAATAATGGCATCCATCAACTTCCAAAAAGACTTTTAAAAGCTCCCCTTGACAGCTTGAGTTAAAAAATTGTAACTCCCATAAGACATTGCTAAAACAACAAGGCCGAGGGTTTTACTGAACTCTGCGTTGCTGTTAATGACAATTATTGACA
>VWPU01012549.1:0-138081 GCA_013398955.1 Callaeas wilsoni
GGGCGCGGCGGGGCCGCCGGGGCTGCGGGAACGACGCGCAGGGACGGGAGCGAGCCCGCTGGAAGGGAGCCGGGGAGGGAGCCCCGGGGCAGGCGACCCGCGGGGGTGCGGAATGTGCCGCGTTCTCAGCCTGCGGGGGAAAGGGAGCGATGGAGCGGCTGCGCTGGTAACTTCTGTTCCGAAGGTGTGCGAGGGAGAAGGCGCACTGCGAGGGTACGGACCCGCCGTGAGCGGGGCAGGGTGACCGCTTCTCCCTCTGCTCTGGGGAGGGGTGCGCTCATGTCTGGAGATAGGCAGGCGTAGTTTGCCTCCTCGGAGAAGGCATTTTTATCTGTGATGAAATTCAAACTTTTGCTGCTTATAAACAAACTACGCGTTGCTGTATCTCGAAGAGGGCAGCTGTTTCTAATGGCGATTACTTGTCTTGTGACGGGTCTTCACGTATGAAAACACTAAAGGGGTGTGTTTTCACGAGTACCAGTGTCATAGGGTGCTCTTGAGTCCTCCAGTAAAAAAGAGGAATCGTGCAAATTCCCGTTTCCTGCCTCACGCTGGGAGTCTGTTACTTTCAGCTCCACTCTGATAGTTACTTTATTACTAGCTTTGTTGAGTCGAAACACAAATCAACATTATTTCAAGGATTAACACAGTTAATAAAACTGTTTCTTGTAAACGATTTGTTTTCCCTTCGTTTTTGCTGAGTCCTCAAAATATCTACAAGCAGAGAAGTGTCCAGTATGGTCTTTCACTATTGACTAACTTGATTCCCTTTTCCTGGGAGGGATGTGTAGTTGATAGATCCTAGGGATGGTTGGATTCCATATAGATTGCCATAATGGCAAAGAAAGAAAAATGCCCCTCATTCGTGAATTTTGCAGTAGTTACCATGACATGTTCCAAGCCCATTTGGGCTGATATTTCTGTACAATTGCATATGTAAAAAGTAATTGTGCTTATCTCTTACAAAAGTAACTTGTTTACCAGGAGGGCTGTCCTACCAAAACTTATAATTTTCAAGCAGAGTCAGCCTAATGCTGTGGTAATATAATCTGAAATACATTAAATTTTTTTTAAAAAAAGATATTTGATTTACAAGAAGTTAATTGAAAATGTAATTCATTACATATTTGATATGTGAAGCTAACGATAAAAATGAAGCCACTCTCTCTTATTAACATTCATTTGAATTTTGATCATAGTGTTATTCAGTTGAGATCCTGACTGCTTTTTCCTTTCACTTTCATGGATATCAGATGATGTATACAGAACTTTTAAAAAAAATTTATAATTTGATTACATTTATCATTTCACACCTTCATGGGCTAGAAACTTTTTCATTTGTGCAACTTAGGAATGAAATCTATATTAGTAAGCATGTGTGTCTTGTTTTTTCTCTTTTTTAGAATGAGGCTTGATGATGTACCTTCTCAATAACCAAAAATGTCCAAATATCATCCTACCTTTTAGCAGCCTATGTTTTGCAGGGAATGGAGGAAGACAGATGAAAGAGAATTTGTTCCACATTTGAGCAATTCACAGTTTAATCACTAGGGACAAAAAAGTAGCTGTGTTGCTCTTGTGCACTGTAACTTGCCTTAATAGGAGTTTTTAATAAACAGACCAATATAATTGTTAACCTTTTAACGTCTACCTTAAATCTTGGGATGTTCAGGTGCAGTAGCCCATGTGGAAAGGAAGATTCCCTTTCCACTGCCTCCCCAGTGGATATATAGTGGATTTTTAAAAGAATAATGGGAAGTATGTAACAAACATCTCTCAGGTATTGGCAGTTTCCCAGGGAAACAAAATTAGGACGCTAATAATTGCTCAATACCAGAAGTAAACAGGGAAAAACATTTGATGTGTCAGTGAAAATACGTGAAAAGGTTTAAGACTGTGACAGCTGTTTGGCAATAACTTTACTGAAAGAAATAAAATGCTTTCCTCTCCAATAAAAGATAAAATTTCAACCTAGTTCTATATACCATGATTTTGGTATTATCCTGATAGAAAAAAATTCTTGAATTTTATTAGTGTTTCTTTTCTGAAACAATATACGGAAGAGGCCGTGCATTCAGCTTCTGCCAAAGGCAGGTTGTTGTTCTAAGTTGCTGAATTCATGTACACACACTGCAGCAGTTATAACCCAGCAAGTCATTGCTAAGAAAAATCCTGCACTCAGCACCATACATCAGAATGAACAGGGGCAGGAAGCTACGTGATGTGTGTTTTTCTGAGGATGCATGCAAAGTTGCAAGGAGAGATGGTTAAGGTGTAGGAACTGGAAAGAAAAGGTGGCTGAAAAGATGGAACTGCTTCTTCAATGTCCAATGAAGAGACAAATTTTCTGGGATTTGAGCTTGTAATTTTTTAAGCAATGATTTGCCATATTTAATCAGATTTCAAAGTATCCACTTGCTCACTGGTGGCAGACAAACTACTGAATACTGATTCTGAATATTACAGTGTGCTGCAAATTGCATGAAACAGGCTGTTACTGTAGTGTAAGGTGGCTGAAGTAATCTTAGCAAAGGCTGATGGCTAACCTGCTGGAAGACAGAAAAAAATGCCTTTTGTTTTCATCACCAGTAGGATACTACCAGAAATTAAAGAATATGCAGCAATGGAGAGAGGAATTGATGCAGTAGCATGAGAACAATGTGTAGAGTTAATGAATTTTCTACCAGACCTTTCTAATCAAAAGAAAAAAGAAGCCAAATGATGCTGTTTTGTTTGGAATACAGGGATGAATGAGCAATAAATTGATATGGATTCCATTTGCCAAATATATTTGGATAAAACATGACATCATCTGTTTAGATGGGAAAGAAGGATTTTTCTTAGCACGATCAGGCTGTGACTGGTTAAAAGAATGTCATGGATCCTTACTGGTATCAGTTTTCAGTAGCCAAATAATATTTGAAACTGCTTAATAGACGCAAGGAACATTTCCAAGGAACTATGACTGGTAATGAAGGAATATTTCATCCTTAGAGAAGATTTAGAGATAAGGAAGACCTCTGTCACTTAACCTAGATCAGGCAATGTGTCATACTCCAAACACATCAAGAATAACAACACTTCATGACAAATAACAATCATGTGCCACAGAAGCAGAAAGAGGTTTAATAGCCAGCAGCTACAGGGCATCGTGTCCACCCCCCTCTACTCTGAATGTGCAGGGTGAAATGGTAAGCTGGGGACACAGCGATAGCACAGCTCTGGTTGCTCAGCAATGACTGCAGCTTTCTTCTGTGAGTGTGTGTTAAGCAGGCAGTAGCAGTCATGCTTTTTCCAGAAAAGATTTGATTTAGCACCAAGGAGCAAATTCCTCTCTGACGTGATTGGAAGACATACTCTGCTCATGTATAGGCCAGAAAGCCCAGGTTAACTGTATAACTTTGCATTATTGCCAGTTTTGTGGAATTGAATAGGTTTTGGCATTTGTTTATGTAATATTGAAATTTGCAATCTACACTTCCTCTATTGCTAAAGTTATGTAAAGGGAAGTGCTTGGTTATTGGGAAATAACTGGTTTTGCTTGTAGGTTTCTGAGTAGACATTTAAAATACCTGAAGGGGGTGTTGGGGTGAGGACCCGGGGTTGAACCACAGGGGAAGAGATAACATTGAACACCTTCTGCCTCTGTGCAGTGGAACTGCTCATGATGAGAAGCTGCAGCTGGTCCAGTTTAACTGCACAACAGAAGTGGATGTGACACCAATAATTCTGGAAAATAACAGTATGCCTCACATGTTGTCGTATTCCTGTGATGCCCAGTAGATTGTACGGGGTCGTGGTTTAACACAGCTGGCAAATAAGCCCCACAGAGCAGTTCACCTACTCCTCTCCCTGCACTGGGATGGGGGAGAGAATTAGAGTTGAGATCAAAACAATTGAATAGGGAAAATAAAGTCCTGCATGCAAGCAAAGCAGGTTAAGGAATACATTCACCACTTCCTACAGGCTCCATCATGTGTAATGTGACTTGGGAAGGTAAACACCATTTCTCTCAATGTCCCCCCTTTCTCCTTCTCCCCTGCTTTATATGCTGAGGATGATGCCATGTAGTCTGGAACACCCCTTGGGTCAGCTGCTGTGGCTGTGCTCCCTCCCAGCTTCTTGTGATCCCCCAGCCTTTTGTTGGTGGGGAGAGAAAGCCTTGGTGCTGGGTAAGCACTGCTCAGCAGTGACTGAAACATCCCTGAATTATCAACACTGCTTCCTGCACAAATCCAAAACATGGCCCTGTACCAGTTACTAGGGAGAAGTTTACCTCAGCCAAACCCAGCACGTAGGGTATTAGGGGAACTGGATCAAAAGTGAACAAAAAGGCTAAATGCAGAGTGGCACTTGACAGTCCTTCTATTTTCTAAGATTAAGAAAGGGCAGGCTGAGTTACAGAAGGCTCTTTGGAGACTATTGCAAGACAAAAATACTCAGCCACCTTCACTTAATATTTTGAGTACAGTTTGCCCTCAAGTATCTACTCTATTTGTACTCAAATAAAATGTCTTTCCTGCTTGGCTGAGGAATCAGAAAGGAGGTGCCCTCTGTGAGGATTCAGGGCTCCTAGAAAAGCTGAAGACACTGCTAAAGTATCATGACAAAAAAAGAAATATTAGTATGTTGTATGAAGAATATTAGAAACTTCAGATTCTTGGAGCAATAAATCCTTCATGATGCTGAATTTGGAGTGGTGTCTTCTAATCTGTGTACCAAAATATATTTTCCTATTCCTTTTGTGTTTCCCATATTGTTGTTGTGATTAGCACCTATGAACATAATTGTTGTTACAGCAGGTTGAAGGATGGTCTAAACTACAAATTTTAGACTAGGTTAAATGACTTCACTTCTATTACCAGAATGCAGAAGAAGCTGGTGTTTTTTGACTGAAATGTGTGACTCAAGCCCTTGTATTTTAGATAATAGTTTACGAAAGAAAATATACCAGGTTTTTCCACAGCATGGAACACATAGTGTTCTGTGAACACTAAAAATTTAAAGAACAATCAGATTTTTACTGTGGAAAAGAAGTGGTTTTTTAGCAGATAATAGAGGGTGGAGTATGCAAGCTCCAACTGCTAAGGGATTGTAAGATAATAACTTGGATGTGTGGCCAGGTGCCAGAAGTTTGAGTCAGTAGTTTCTCTTTCTTTTCCATTTTATTCCTAAAAATCTATATAGCAAAAGCATTTAAATGTCTAGCATGGAGAAAATAACATGCATTCTGCTTCTCATGAAGGTCATTTGGCATGTTTTAAGATGTGAAAATGTAAAATGAGGAAATTGAGATTTCTCATAGCTATTTCGAATGATCTTTGGTTTAATAAAGAAATAAAACATGCCTTCTTCCTGCTCTGAATAATTTTCGCTTTTCAAAGTTTTTGACCTCTTCAAGAAGAATGCTTATTATATGTGGTGAATTGTTTATTAATATAAATGAGATCAAGAAGCACAGAACTCTTTTGTATGAAATTATTTCTTTTACTTTTAATTTTCTATGAAATTTTGAGTGTGTACCAAGGTTGTGTAAATAAGAAGATCTTTCTACTAGGATTTATCAGCAGGATTTTTAGCTGATGGCATTCATTGGCTGCAAAGACGGAAGATTTCTTTTTTGAGGGAAAAGTAAAAACAATATAAGGGTAGGGGAGAGAGTGAGGGTGCTCTTCCCAGTGTGGCCAGGTGATGGGTCCCTGCTGAGCACCCTCTTAGACTGGTCTGCCTATGCCTCCAGTGCAGCATGTGGCAATGATAAGGATCAGGAATGATACTGTCTTTTCCTTGGGACTTGTCCAAACTCCCTATTATTACTGCTTATTGGAGTGTGCCAATCAAGTGTAAATGTTGCTTACTGGTTTTTAAATTTCTTTGCACATATGTTATCTTGTAATATTTACCAAGCATCTCTATGACTATTTTCTACTTTGTTACGCATTATGTTTGATTTTCTCTAATGTAAACTAAAATCTTCAAAGACAAAAAGCAAGAAAGGAGGAAGTGAGGAAGGGTAATCCTTTTGCCAGAGGGAATGGCTTCCTATAAGCATGGCAACAGCAGTTTGGGGGTTTGCAGTTGCAGGCCGTAGGGAATAACAGCCCAAGAGTATTAGTACCAGAACAGCAAAGGGAAAAAATCCTGCCCACAGAGGCTCTGGAAAACAGCCTGGGTGCAAGACTACAGAACTGCAAGCCTTTAGCATTATTGAGGTGAAAGCACCTGAAAGTACCACGCCATAAGATGTTTTCAGGTTTGTTGGAATTTAAAAGCTGAAGTTCAAATCTACTGAAATACATCAAGGGACAGTAACAGTCTCAACAAAATGGTGAGCTTAACCTTCATGGTTAGTGAAAGTTATTTTATATCCCTCCCAGATGATATGAACAGGCCTCTGGGAAATTATTTAACTGTAGTGAAGAGGGAATTCCTGCTAAAAGCTGAGAAGAAGAGTTTTCAAGAGTATTGGTTTAGCCACATGCAGACAATGCAGTAACTTCAAGGAAAAGCTTTTGGAATCTTACTTTGTTTTCTCGGGAGCACTGTTACAATGGTATTCAATTAAAAGTCATTTTAAATCTTAAGAAAAATGTAAATAAAGGTGTTTGGATATTAACTTCTCCCTGCCCTGGCTTGCTATGTTGCAGTCATAGGATCATGGTTGGGGAAAAAGGCACTGGAAGTATTGAGTAAAAGAGAAGTCTTGATACAATGGTTTGTGAGGAGAGAGCCTCCAGAGGTCATTAAAGTTAGTAATCTTAGGTTAATTAATAAATAAAAAAGTCTCTAAATTCTTAGAGCATAGAGAAGTGCCTTGTTAGAGGATGACTGGTTTCAGAAAGAATGAAAGACTGAAATTTTACTAAGAAGAGAAGAGAAAATAGAATTACAGTCCAGAAAAGATATAGAAATCTATGGCCTATGCTTATTATCTTTTTATTTCTCCAGAGGAAAAGAACCGGTATGAAAGCCAACACTACTACATTGGCTGGTTGGCAAACATTATGTTTTTCATGCCATAGCTGCTACTATTAAAAATTGACAAGTGAGTGTTTTTCGTTATTAGTCAAAAATTGGGTAGCATGGATTAAATATACTTAGTTGCTGCAGGTCTGTTTAATTAAATTTTTATCAAACTTAAATTTTAAGGAAATGAGTAGGTAAAAGTTGCATTTAATGGAATCTTGTGTGGTGGTAAATAAATCCATTAGACTGAAAAATGAGTAAGGCATTCTTAAAGACTACTTGGAAGTAAATATTAATTTAAAATGTCATAATCTTACAAAATAAAAACACTTCCCCCATCAGTTTCTACATTTTGAAATCTATGTGTTGAAGGATTTAATTTCCTTCAGTTTTGCGTGTATTAGTAAATTAGAGGAGGGAGAGAAAACAAGGAAGACATTTTACTTTCAGTGTTTCCAAACTGAAGACTTCTTGTGTGAGCTAGTAACACAGCTGAACAAATAGCTCTTCCTGAGTTACTGTGGAAGAAGTGCCATGCGACTTCTATTTTTAGCTAATGCGTCTAGCCCTTTTCAAAGATGGTCTGGTAGGCACACCTCAAACTAAGATTGGTAGGAATGGTCCAAAGGGCACCTGGAGGTTTAAATAACTTCTAAGTGACTGGAAAAAAACCAACAAGCTCAGCATAGCTACTGAACTGTTTTAATGAATATGTTGTGCACAACAGAGTGATACAACAAAAATACCTTTTTATTAAAATCTGTAATGGCATAGATATGTAGTGCACAAGTTATTTTCATCCTGTTTGCTATATGGTCAAACTTTCAAGATTTATGGTAGGACTAGATCTTAAAGTCTTTTCTACCCTAAATGATTCTTTACCTTACCTAATATGAGTATATCCTGTCTCAGCTGCCTCATGTCTCTGGAGCATCCAAAGTGCTTCTCTCGTGACCTTTAGGTCAGAGGAGTTACTCCTGTGAGCTCACTGCACCTGTGAGTGGAGATTTAAAAAGCTTTGGAGTAGTTCAGTGCAGCTGTGTCTGAACAACTCCAGTAACTGTAGATTGCAGTACGAAAGTACTGCTAAACAAGTGTGGTGAAAAAGCCTGAATTCAGCACAGCAATTGACACCTCCAAGTATTAATATTACTTACTAAAAGGGGAAAAAAGATTCCATATCTGTTTACATGGTTCTGTGTGGATCCAGATATTCTTTTGGTGCTGGCAACTAAGCTTAAGATAGTTTTGTGACATGGAACCACTTGAGGGCCTGAATCAAATGGCCTTGTCCGATATCCATTGATAGCCAGACAAAAATGTGAGCTTTTAATTGACAAATGTTTTTGTTGGCTATTCCCTGGAAAACAAATTATCCAAATGGACAATTTGTTATTAGTCCTGAGCTACTCAGAAACATCCCAGGTTAGTACAATCAAGTTTTAATTTTTGATTTACTTATTTTATGAGGTTTGCATATCAGAAAAAAATCAGGCATGAGTCTTTAAGGCTTGTGCTGCTGAATCCCCTCCCAGCTAAAGTAAATAAAGGGCAGTAGAACAGAAAATACGAACCACTACATCACTGCCTTCACTTAAAAGCATAACAAAACAGCTTGTAGAAATTAGTTAATATCTGTAAAAGTATTTGCTATCTTAAAAAGTGATAAATGACATAAATAATCAGTTTGCCCAGCTTCCCATGCTGATCTAGAAAAAGTACAATTAAATGTTTTTGACCTTTATAGTAATAACTTCAAAGAAGTTGCATTCTTCACAAATTTCTATTTCATCATCTAATATGCCTAAAATGTAAATGTTTTAAAAACTTGTCTCCAGCAATCTTTTACATTTTTTAGACTGTACTTTTGTCTTAGGCTAAAAGAAAGAGGGAAATTTTAACTGGTAGTGATCATGAACCCTTAAAATTAGGATGATTACTAATTTCTGTGTGTTAACTCATTGCTCACAAAGGTAGAAATAGGCTTCATGGTAGTAATGATCAGTTCAGAGACCACAATTTTGATGTGAATTTAGGTTTAGATCTGTTCTTTTCCTATTTCCTTACACTGAATTTTCATTTTCCATTCTAACACATCATAGTTGTTCAGTCTTGGGTGTTTTTGTAATTCTTTGTGCTCATCCTTATTACCTTGAATAACATAGTTTTGTCTGCAGATGTCACTCTGTAGCTTTTCTTTTTTCACCTGACTGTGCAGATGCCTGGAGAGCTCCATTTATACTTTACAACTGTCGCTGTAAGATCTACCCATTCATTTTTTTCCTATCCTCTCCATTCCAACATTTAATCAAGTCTCTATCTTTGAAGGTCATATCCCTTATGCTTTTCCTAAAAGCACTTGACAGTTGAACTTTTTGAAAGCTTTATTTGCAAATCCATATAATGTAGATCAGCCTTCTTTACACTAATGCTTATTAACCTCTTTAGTGAACCTCAGCAGTTCATAATGAGTATTTCTCCCTTTTACAAAAATCTTTTTGAATTTTCCTTTGGAAATTAAATAATTTGAGCTGCCTCTTAATTATATGCTTTAATATAATGCCTGTTATTTTACCTACCAAGGCTTCCTCATCAGGTGTTTCTCATTCGACTAGCCCTGAAGGTGCGCATTTATTTTATTTGCCGGTTCCAAGTCCTATGATACTGAAGCAGAGTACATGTCACATCTTTTGGCTTTGAGTTCCTTTGCAATTTTTGGGCATCTAGCCATCTGAGGCATTACTTTCCATTCATTTAAAAAACAAACAAACAAACAAACTTGTTTTTCTTTTTCAGCTTATGAACTCATCATCTGGCCCTAATATGTTGCCTCCTTAAGGGGAGGTTTCTGTGAAGACAATATTGAGTTCTGCAGCAAACGTATACAAATTTAGTACTCTTCTATTGCTTTCTTATAGAATGGTTTGAATTGGAAGGGATCTTAAAGAGCTTCTATTTCCAAACCCCTTGCCATGGGCAGGGACACCTTCAACTAGACCAGATTGCTCAAAGCCCCATCCAGCGTGGCCTTGAACACCTCCAGGGTTGGGGCATACACAGCCTCTCTGGGCAACTTGTTCTGTCACCTCACCATCCTCACAGTAAAGAATTTCTTCCTAATAGCTGACATAAACCTTCCCTCTTTCAGTTTGATTCTATTTCCCCTTGTCCTGTCACTACGTGCTCTTATAAAAAGTCCCCCTTTGTCTTTCTTGTGGACTCCCTTCAGGTACTAGAAGGCCACAATTAGGTCACCCCAAAGCATTTTCTTTTCCAGGCTGAACAAACACAACTCTCTCAGCCTTTCCCCATAGGACAGGTGCTCCATCCCTCTAATCATCTTGTTGGCCCTTCTCTGGACTCACTCCAACAGGTCCATGACTTTCCTGTGCTGGATGCAGCACTGCGGGTGGGGTCTCACCAGGGCAGAACAGAGGGGCAGAATCCCCTCCCTCACCCTGCTGTCCACGCTGCTTTGGATGCAGCCCAGGACACATTTGGCTTTCTGGGCTGGAAGTGCACATTGCCAGGTCATGTCCAGCCTCTCACCCACCAGCACTCCCAAGTCTTGCAATGTCATGGTGTTTTCAAAGACATAGTGGGAAGTTTCCTATTATTGTGGTGCACCATGGAAAGGACCTCATTATCAGCACGTTGTATTTCTTATTAGTTATTATTCAGTCTGCTTCACCTTGCCTTATTGAATCTTTGTCTAAGCTGTCAGGTTTTAATTCATCTGGATTTTTTCCATGTCATTCTTGTTCCAGCTTTTTGGAGGACGCCTGCTGGCTTTTGCTCTACTTTTTATGCTTTTTCTCAAGTTTTTCATGGTAGAAGCTGTGCAATTGCACTGTGTTTTCAGTAAGGTGTTCCTAAATAGTTTGCATGTTGTGTGCAAAGATTTAATTCTTTTGACTAGTTATTTCTATCTTCTTACTTTTAGTGGTTCCTCAGTTTGAACAAGCATTGGCTTTTCTAAAACTTTTACTAGTGCTCTTATAATGACCCACCCTTAAGGGGAAGGAAGCACCTAAGATTTGTAAATGCTCTTTGTTCAACAGGAACAAAAAAAAGTAAGGGCAGCTGCAAAAAATTAGAAAGTTTTATTAGTAAACTACACACTTAGCATGGAAATCGGTGTGCTAGTCCCTGACCTACTATATAAACACCCAGCAGGGGTTTGGATAAAAGAGTGGCGTGGAAAGGAAGGAAGAATTTAGAGGGAGAGAATAATGAAAGAAAGAAAGAAAAAAAGAAAAAAAGAAAGAAATAGAGAGAGAAACTAAAGGAAAAGAAAGAGGAAAAGCGGGAGAAATTAAGGAGGGAGAAATGAATGAAAGAAAGAAAGGAACAGAGAAAAAGAGAGAAAATTATCATCACTTCTGGTTCCAGCATTGATCCAACTGATAAGCGTTGATCTAGCTGTGTTAGTCCAGCCAGTGGAACATCCAGGGTCCTGGGGGGCACTGCCCTGGCTTGGGAAAGGACCTTTTTTATGGACAGCTTTCTCTCTTTCTATGTAAATTAGTATCATGTGCAGGCCTTCCTGGAAAGGGATTGGAGGGCTTTGGGGGTCAGTGGTGGCTCAATTCCACGTTATAGTTCATGCCCGCTTCCTGCCACTCATTCCTGCACTTGTGCTGTACTGTCTTGTGGTTCTTTCTCATGGAATAGTGCTGCCCTATCTCCAACCTGGCCTTCCTTCTCCAGCAAAGCCTTGTTCTTTCTCATGATGTGTTAATACCATGAATGAGCACCACTCAGGTCGTTGTGCGGTTTGGGTGCAGCGTGGAGATGTGTGTCGGTTTGGATATAAATTTAGGAGGAAATAACTCAAAAGGTGTGTTATTAGCCACTTTCCGTATTTTTGTAAACTTTTTATAAATTCTTACCACTAAGTACATTAGTATAGTAAGCTTGATTTGTACTCTTGCTTTATAAAAGTTACGTGCCGGGGACAAAATTGCTGTTGTCTGTGGATAGGCAAACATGCCTAGTGACTAGAAAGTCACTATTACATCAAATTATATGGTGACTAGTGATTGCTGTACCTCAATACAAAATATTTAAAACTATAATATAATTATTATTAAAACTGTTTTTTTTTCACTTTCTTGAGCCCTAACGTTGTGCTCCAAATTTAAAATGTGCCAATTTGGTTACAAATCCAGGAAGAAACAACCCAAAAAGGGTGTCTCTCTCTCTCTCTCTCTCCTGCTTGCCAGACAAGCAGCCCCTCCCTCACGAGTTTGGGAAAATAATTTATCGCATGACAGTGAAAAAAACCTATTTATTTAACAAACAGAGTCCTCCACTGTCACGGGCAGAAAAGGATATTGAAACCCCCTCCTCCACCCCCTAAGGGAGGCTGATGGATTTTAGAGTTCTTGCTAAAGGTAAAACCTGCAGTCCTACGCTGGGCCGGGCCGGGCAGGGTCCGACGATCCCCCTTGGAGGGTCCCACCAAGCAGGTCCGGAGATGGGAGCTGGTCTTGGATGAAAAGCAAGCCAAAAACAGTCCAAAAAGGAACAGAAGCTGCTGAGGCAGATTGCTGTCCCTTCTCAGCTGAAAGCCGAAGAAAAACTAGGGAAAAAACCTCCTTTTCTCTCTTAACTGGAAGAAAGTGTGTAAACATTTTAACTGCAAGGTCAAGCTGGCCGCTTTGAAGAGTTCTCTCGGCTTCTCTCTCCCCCTTTGCAATTTAAAGGTAGGCTAGAGATCAAGCAGGCAGTGGGAATACAGTATTGTCATAGAATCACCCCAAGACAGTATGCATCACCACAATCCATCCCGTGACCAGTCAGCTTCTCTGGGCATCTACAGCTGGGAGGTTGTTAAATTTTGTATTTTATTTGAACACTAATATTTTGAACCTGATATTGTGCCATTTTAGGGACTGAGGTAGAAGTTACTTGACCTCATGTATTTTTGAATTATGAACTTTCTATTATTGAGGTCTGAAAAAATTAGTATCAGCATTACAGTCTGAAATGGTATTTCCCAGGTGTACATGAAGACAGCTGAAGTTACTTGCTGATTCTGTTCCTTGCCATCGGCCTCCCCTCATCACTGTCAGCATGTCACAGGCAATACTTCCAGGCTAATTAGGCAGACAGTAATATCATATGCTGTGTCTATCTTGTTTGTGACTGAAACTTTATGCTGTTAGGCTCTGGTTGACTCGCTAATTTGTTTGAACACTGAGCTCTTTTAAACCAGTGTGCACTTATCCATGTTTCCTATGTAGTAAATACCTTGATGTATGGCACAAAGTACCAACGGATACCTTCCTTATGCTATTCTGGTAGTTTCTAGAGCTATTGTTACAGTCATTTCTTAGTTTGAAGATGGCATCCCAGATACCCCATCTTTGTTCCTAGGACCTTTCCTGCTTAGGTAAAAGCAGTTATGTACTTGCTTTATTTTTCTGTTTTCTTCCACCTTGTTCGAAGGGACAACGTTTTACTGTCCAGCCTTTTGCTATGACTTGCAGTGTGACAGGTGGAACCCTGTGCTTTAGCACATCGTTAGCTCCCTGTACTTCACACAAGTGGATACATATTTTGAGAACAAATGGTCTTTAGGGCCTGACAACATTTCTTCAGGCTAGTTTTAAAACCTTCTCTCTAATATTTAAGTGTAAAAGCCGCAAAGTTTACCTAATTTTTTCTTCCAGAACCATTCCTTTAACTTCAGGAGCGTTCTCATCTTCCAGTGAATCTGGACCTCATTTCTCTCCTGGTCTTCAGTTGCATACTGAGGATTTATCATTCTCTTTAGTCTGCATTTCTCAAATATTGGAATATTTGAGCAGTGCTAGGGATGCTTGAAGAACCTGAGGTAGGGTATTTTTGCCTTTGATCTTTGTGCTAAGTCAATGTGCACAATGTCCACATAATTTGAAATAGGAAAGGGCAGAGAAGGTGTGAGGTTTTGTAGCTCCTTATAATGGAAAATGTATCACTTCCATGGTTACCTGAACTGCAATTGTCTGTCCTCACAATAATGTCTCTTCATTTAATAAGACCCATGCATCCTGTTTGTCCTGGTAAACAGAAGGCTAATTGTGTATCTGTCAACTATGTAATCAGGTGTTTTATCTTTAAATTTTATTTTCTTAGCAGTGGATCAAATAGGCAAGCACAGCCTAGAGAACAAATGTTTTGCCTAAAGCAGAACAGGGAATTACACTAGCACTTCCTGCATGGTAGGTTTGTTCTTTAAGCAGTACTGTCTTTCACATAAGATCCTTGTTGAATAGCAACATAACACTATTAAAGGTTAAAATCTTAGTTGTATCTGTTACCTCGTCAAACAAGTAAGAAGTGAAATTTTAAGCTATGATAGCTTTTTTCTTTTTTTTCTTTTATCTTTTTCTTTTTCATTTTTTTTAAAATGTCTTTGAGCTGAAGACATTAGGTGGCTGACAAATCATACACTTGTTAGATGTTTTAAGACAAAAAGTATTTTTTGGAATGACAAGTGATCCACTTGCCTCCTGGTGCAGGAAATCACTAAATATGTTTAAACTTTAATTTTTCAGCAAAGCAGTTAAAAATCTTAGCCTTCAAGGTATTAAAGCCTCAGTGTTATTTGACTTTGAAAGCAGTTGAAGGTAATGTCTGCCTTTAGCTCTGGTTATTAGCATTGTAGTTGTATCAACAGAATGCAGCAGAGTAGAATATCCATTTCTTTAAGTTCCTCCACTTATATTCAGTGTAGATTTTCATCTGTGATTTGTAAGTGATCATCTCTGTAAAGAATAATTTCAATTGCCAAACTTTTTATAGACTATTTTGTGGTCTTGTGAAAAAACATGAAACACTTTCAGCTTTTCACCACTAGATGGTAGCTAACTACTATGTACTACTCCTAATTGCCCATAGTAAAAGAACCCTCGTTGCCAAAACGGTGCAATGTAACACTAGCAAAACCAGTCATAGAATCAGAGAATATACTGATTTGGAAGGGACTCATAAGGATAATCAAATCCAACTCCTGGCCCTGCACAGGACAGCCCAGGAGTCACACCATGTGCCTGAGAGCATTGTTCAAACACTTCCTGAACTCTGTCAGGCTGGTGCTGTGACCACTTCCCTGGGGAGCCTGTTCCAGTGTTTAGTCACACTCTGGGTGAAAATCCTTTTCCTCATTTCCAACCTAATCTTTCTCTTATTCAACCTCTGACCATTCCCTTGGGTCCTGCAACTTGTCACCACAGAGAAGAGAGCAGTGTCTGCTGCTCCTCCATCACGCTGTGGGGATGGAGCCCTGCAGAACCCCACTATT
Source organism: Callaeas wilsoni (assembly GCA_013398955.1). Lineage (NCBI taxonomy): Eukaryota > Metazoa > Chordata > Aves > Passeriformes > Callaeidae > Callaeas > Callaeas wilsoni. Next base: position 15,257 of record VWPU01012549.1, read on the forward strand.
GACTGGGCTCCAGCCTGATGTTGCCCCATTTACTGCTTTTGATACTGTGAAATGAACAAAATCTTTTGGCATTGTGAAATGAACTGTCATAATTCCTAAAAAAAAAATGACAACTCAATGTTTTAGTTTAAAAAGTGTTTCTCTGATGCAGTTGATTGTGTGCTTCAAAGTTTTACTCATCTGCACAGTGGTAATTTACCCCAAATCTGGCTTCATGCTTTGCTGGATGCTGAGCAGAGCCAAGGCTAGCCAGGGACATATGACAGACTAAAATTATTCTTAGAATTCTCAGTTATAATACAAGATTACGTATCTTCATTAATGTATAAATTAAATTATTAAAAATAATCCAACTTCACCATGGATCTTGCACCCCTGAAGCACCTGCGGAGGAAATGTATTCTTCAAATCACAGATCTGATGGTGGATCACCAATAAAATAAAGGGTGAGAAAGGAGGTTTTTTTACATTTGATTAAAATTGGCAAGAAAATTTTCTTCCCCAAATTATAAAAATGTTTATGTAAGTCAAATCTGGCACTGGGAGGGAACAAGGAGTCCTTCTTAAGATCTGCCTCAGCAAGAACTCTTCTGGCCAGAATTCTGCAAAAAACCTACCTGTATTATTCAAAACATTTACATAGTCATTATACTCCATTCAATCTAATGCTCAAGTGTATGTAAAACAAATTCCTAAAGCATTATTTTTATAGCAGTTTAAGCTGAAATCAGCTAAACCATATTTAAGGCTGAGCATTATTTGTTTTTGTGGCTTTTAAGGCAAATAAGAGTTACAGGTTGTAAGAGTTTGGCGTATAATTGTTGAACAAAATGTTGCTTCTGAGCCATCCGGATTGGTTGCATTAATGTTGTGTTAAACTGGCTCTGCTGGAAGTCTGACTTTTGACCCAAGGACAGCAGTGACCTGATGATGGTAGTGAAGTGCTGTCTCAGCTACTTGATTATTTTCCATTTTCCTTTTTTATACCTTAATGAGATGGAAGATCACAGGAAGCTGAATTCCATAAACATCAACAATCTTTGAATGCCTCTAACCAATACCAGTGTATTATCTAGTACTGTAAATGCAGTCTACCTCAAAGGTTCTGAGCTGCAAGGAGAGTTTCTGTGTAAGGTAAAGATTTGTGATTATTTGATTTAAACACATATATGGGTTCCCTTCATGGGTTAGATTAATCCTTGTCATGGTTGACAGTAATTTTAATTCTAAAAATGTCACATTCCAAGTTACTTAAATGACTGAGATTTCTGGAGTTTGAAGACTACATTTTGCAAATGATAAACGAGCTGACAGAGATGCTCTGCTAGGCTTGCCACTTACAAACAAGAAAAGTAGTTGAAGGTGGGAAAGTTGAGAGAAGATTTAACTGCAGGGATCATGAGATTCTGGAGCTTAAAACTCTGAAAGAACCTTAGACTTCAGAACATCATATTTTTGACTTCTTCAGAGAATCTTCTTGGCAGGAACCTATGAAGGACTTGCCTAGTGGGAAACAGGGCTGAAGAAAACTCTGTGACCTGCAAGTGTAACATCATTGGAACACACAGACAGGCCATTCAATATGTAGAAGGAAGAGGAGACCTTGTAGAAGGCCAGCATGGATGAACACAGAGGATGAACATATGTGTGAATTCAAACATGCAAGCTTCCTTAGAAGCTTGGGATGAAGTAGAATTGGGGATGGGCCACCCAGGAAGGATATAGACACAATGCCTGAGTTCATAGAGATAGAGTTAAGAAGCTCAGCTGGAGTTCAAACTTGTAAGGAGGGCAAAGGGAAATGACAATATTGTTTCTAAGTACACTGACAGCACAAGAAAATGTAGGCCCACTGCTCAGGGGAACAGGGGACTAAGAAGCAAAGAACATGGGAAGGCTGAAGTTTCAGTGAGTTTTAAAATCAGTTTTCATGAGCTGGCTTTTCCCTCTGGCTCTTTTAGGCCTTCAAGCCTCCTTGCAGAGTGCACAGAAATGAAAGATTAGCCAAAGATCATGTTAGGGAACACTTAAGCCAATTGATTGTTTAGAAATCCGTGGGAGCAGATGAGATACACCTGAGGGCTGTGAGAGAGGAAACCAATGTTGTTGAGGCCTATCTCTCTTTGAAAGGCCATGATGATCTAAGGAGGTTCCTGATAACTGGAAAAACCCAAATGTCACACATGTCACAGAATCAGTTAGGTTGGAAAAGACCTTTGAGATCATCAAGTCCAACCTATGACTGAACACCACCGTGTCAAATAGACCATGGCACTAAGTGCCACATCCCATCTTTCCTAAATAACTCCAGGGACAGTGACTCCACCACCTCCCTGGGAAGCCCCTTCCAATGCCTAGTCACCCTTTCTGTGAAGAAATTCTTCCTAATGTCCAACGTAAACCTCCCCTGGTGCTGCTTACAACCGTGTCCACTTGTCCACAAAGAGGACAAGAGGGAGGATCCTAGGAATGACACACCAATCAGCTGCTCCTCAGACCCTGGTAAGGTTGTGGGGCAAACAGTTCTGGAAGACATTTCAGGGCACATGAAGTGCCAAGAAGCTGATTGCGAGCAGCCATCATGGATTTACCAGTGCCACATTCTTCATGATCAGCCTGATTGCCTTCTGTGATGAGATGGATGGTTGTGTAGACAAATGGGAAGCAGCAGTGGTGGGTACTGGGAGAACTCTGCTCGTTTAGCCACAGGAAGAAAAGGCTAAGGGGAGATCTTATTGCAGCCTATAATTATCTAATGAGAGAGTAGAGACAGAACAGAGCTGAACTCTTGGTTAAGGTGTGTGGTCATAAGAGCCGACGGACACAAGAAGTGGAAGGTGGCAGATTTCAGCTAGATGGGAACAGTCTTTATGCTGGATGGTCAAGTTATGTTGGGCACTGTTATATAGCCCCAGAGACTGCAGAATCTCCATGCTTAGAGATATTCAAACTGCAAACATCTCTGAACAACCCACTCTAATTGGACCTGCTCTGAGCAAAAAACTGGTCTAGATGACTTTCGGAGATTTCTTTAATTCTCGTGATTTTGTGATTCTGTAAGTTATTTGCTATGACTTTTTAGCATTTTAGAAAAAAGATCCATGATTTCTAGCTGGTTTTGCAAGAGATTTAAATAAGGGATTTTTTCCCCTTATTTTTTAAGAAAAGAACTTTTATTGCTGCATGGCAATGTTAAGCCTGTTGGGCTGAGCTTTTACTTTAGAAATCACATACATCATGCAAAGAAGTATAGAATCATAAAATGAGTTTGGTTGGAAGGAACCTTGAAGATCATCTGGTTCCAACCCCCCTGCCATGGGCAGGGACATCTTCCACTAGACCAGATTGTTCAGAGCCCCATCCGGCTGGCCTTGAACACCTCCAGGGTTAGGGCATCCACAACTTCTCTGGGCAACTTGTACCAGTGCCTCACCACCCTTACAGTGAAAAGCCTTCCCTCCTGCAGCTTAAGGCCATTCCCCCTTGTCCTATCTCTACATGTCCTGGTGAAAAGTCCCTCCAGCCTTCTTTCAGGCCTCTTTTAGGGACTAGAAGGTCTCCCCAGTGCCTGTTCTTGTCCAGGCAGAACATCTCCAACCCTCTCCAACCCCTCAGAGAGCTGCTGCAGCCCTGTGATCAACTTAGTGGCTCTCCTCTGGACTCCTTCCAACAGAATGTAAATAATTAATTCCTCAGTGGTTTGAATATATCCATAGGAATTAACTCTATATGTAATATTTAATAGCATGTTTAATTTTAAACGATAACTCTGTAAAGGGTTCAGAGAAATCTATGGATATTAATTTTTACTTTAATTGCAATTTTTCAGTCTTTCTCTTTCAAACATGTATGCACAACTGGATTTGACTATAGTAGGTGGGGAAAATGTAGGTAGTGCAGGGAAAATGGTTTTTACTCATGTGATTTTTATCAACGCTAAGGTTGTCAAGAACTTTTAGACATTACTCACATTGATATGCGTGGAAGCAGAAATATTTAGGGACATTTTAAGCCACAAATAGCTGTAAAAATGTCTGTTTTCTTGTTCCTAATACTGGATAATTAGATTGTTTTTCTTGGCATTTTCAAGAGGACATTGGATTATATTCAGTCACTGAAGTGGAAAAAACGAAGGCTCTTTTAGGAAGGAAAAAACCTAACATTTCTTGCTGGAGAAAAATTGCTGTATTAAGCAACCATTGTAAAACTGAAAAATAAGTGTGACTGAACGTATTTGTATGAAAAACATGAATAGAAAACTCAATAATTTACAAGTCTGTAGGTAAAAGATATTTGAAAGTTGATTGACTGTTGTTGCTGTGTATTTAAACAGTCACCTGTGACAAGGAAACAAAGATGCCTGTTGACACAAGGATTGCTTCAGAAGGCTAAACACAAATCAGAGAAGCACTTATAAAATTGACTTCTGCAAATAGTTATGGTGCCCTTGAGTATGATGAATTGTATCCAGCCGTGTTTGTATGTAAACAGTATCACCTTAACAACACTGTGGCTGGTAGCAGTAACTTTCAAGGCCTTATCTATAGGCAGTAAATTCTGGTGGCTAGAGACCTCTCCTTTCTGTGGTAGTGCAATTTAATTTTCAAGCAATTTGTATGCACACTAGGACTGAATTTTAAATACAGAGATAAGGTTAATAGTTGCTGTTTTTTTAAGTCCTTACTCTATTTTCCAGAGTTATTTTGGCATTCCTACTGAAGGGAAAGAAACAAGTGCGAACATAAGGTTGGGGGGAGAGTACAAAATGGTGAATGTAGAAGCTTTCTCCACAGGTTAGGGCTTGTTCCTGAAAAAAAGTACTTAATGCTTATATTGAATAGTACAATGTTTAGAGCCGGAAGAAAGCAGCTTTGGAAACGGAGCATTGGCAGAGTGATAAAGGTAAGGAAAACTGAATTTTGAACTAGGTTTAGACTAATAGCTATATAATTTGAATAAAGGTGTGTATTGAGGGGGAGGGCATAGAAAAATACGTGTTGTAAAATAGGTGTAATGGATTATGTAGTAAAATTTTTTTGAAAGGCAAATTTGCACTAGGAGGTGTGTATGCATTTGGCTAGTGGTACTTGTATCTTGCCCAGATTGTTGCAATGGTATGGTAATGGCATAATTTCACAAATGCTGTATTAGTACACTGGAGAGTTTGACGTTACATCTGGCAACAAAAGCAGGGTGGACTCTGCCACCAAGGAAAATCGAAATATAACTTCACTTTTCCCATACTTCTAAGTTGGGAATAGAATTTTGAAGGCAATACTTAGCATTGAGAAACCACACTAGAATACAGAAGTCATTAGGATACTTAAATCAATTTTAAAAACTGGTTATTTAAGCAAACTGTTCCTAAGTTAATGCAATGTGATAACACATGCAGAGCTCTGATTTTTGAGATTTAAGGGTTAGCTAAGGGGACTGCCCTAATATTTTAGGGTTTGTATTTTTTCAGAAAGAGGAAATAAAAACATTGAAACTTGAAAACTGAAAATTCAGGGTGCTTGAAAAAGTGTAAAATGGTTTGCAGTTTACTTTTGCAGGCAAATTAATGAGCAAGGCTTATGTAATATAAAACATTAAGCAAGTTAAAGGAGACACAAAGGAATTCCATGTTGGTTAAATAAATTTTGAATAAGACAGTAAATTAACAATAGAACATTCTTACATTTTGACTCTTTCACAATTGAGCTTCCCAGGAAAGTCTTGCTCATTCATAAGACTTTGATTTCGCCTTGTCTGTATTCAGTGATGCACAGTATTCTGACAACAAAATGCGTCATTTGCTGGATAAAAAGTGTTCAGAACAAGTTTTTTCTTGTATACATATGACTTGCATACTAAATAACATTCTTGCTACTCTATTCAGGGTGTCTGCATCAGCAGCTACAATCTGTAATGGAGAAGCTGGCAATAGTCAATAGCTGGTTTCTGAGCCTGTTGTTTCAAAAAAAGAACCCCTGAAATCTCTGACTTGAGCTCTTTTAGTACCTGCTGCTTAAATATATATAATTTTGTAGCGGCTAGAAAACTTTTTAAAAATATTAATTTATTCTCCAGTTGTTTCTTCAGACTGATGATAAGTTCTCTATGGGTTTAGGTATATGTGAAGATAGATTTAGGAATCTCTCCCTTTTCTTGCTTCAGGAGAAGATGTCTATTAAAATTAGTTTCCTGTGCCAAATTGTTAGTATTTAGGTATTAGGAATTTTAAGGTTTTATGTAACATAAAACAAGGTGCTTGTTATAACTGGACTAACGATCAGAAAAAGACTTTTCCGTTAATTAGTTTAGCTTTGGACTTTCACCTGTTGTGGGACTGTGTCATATGACCTTTCTTACCTTCATTACCAAGAGTGGTAAAGGAAACCCAAAACCAAGCTTCGCCATGTTACCTGTGTTGTTCTTCACATGAAAAACTGAGCTGAAGCTGTACCATAAAAATTTTGGATAATCCTTCCAGACACCTAAGTGAGACAATGTTTATCTCTTGTAAATACTGCATCCTCCCACATCATGGGACACTAGGAAGAGGCTTTGATGCATGACCTTGATCAGAGTTGCTGCTGATACTTTTCAGGATTTGCATGTTGGCGTTACTCCATGTAACAGCAATTTCTCCCTACTTAAATGATAGCGTGTGTGTTTCAGCATCCTTCCATCTTCAAATCTTAGTCTTTCAGTGTTCTATGAAATTATGAATTACATAGAACTGCCTATTCTTTTTTGTAATTTTTTTGTAGAGATTCTGTTTAGGCCTATGTACTTCTGTAGTGCATCCTGCAGGATATAAAATTACAAAACTCTTAGGCCATGACCACAATGCTGGTTTGAAGTGAGATGTGAGGGTAATTAAAGGGGAAAGGGAAGAATGGGAGGTAGAAAGCTCAGCATTTTCTTGTACTTAATTCTCTGAGATTCCTAATTCTAAGTAAAGAATATCTTAAAAATTTATGTTTATAGTAGTATGCAAAGGGAAGCTCAGAAGCTAGACTGGAAGACAGTTTCCAGCATAGCCTCTTAGTGTTTTTAAATACATAAATTAATGACTTGCTATGAAGTTAGGTTTCCTCTACTTTTCTGCATACAGCCTAATCCTAAAAGTGAGGCAGAAGTCTCTTCTAATGACTGCAACAACTAATGTGTGAGTTTGTGATTGAGCAACACTTCATTTGGGGAGGAAGTTTGTAGAAATGGTAACTCATCAAAATATAGAAGCATGACAGCTTGAATTGTATTGAGTGTTCTTGCATTGCGTTGCAGCAACTATCAGGAGAAAATGTGTGGAACTTGCATTAGTTATAGAGATATCCAATATATCAATGCAAATGCCTTCCTGTAGTGACACATGATAAATACAAGTCAATGCCCTAATCTTCATAAAACTATAGCTTTACCATTTAATTAATAGTTTCCTGTTTCTCTAGGTACGGTTCATTAAGTAGTTTAAGTTAATTACACTTTTAAAGTTTTGTGATATCTTAATGAATTCTCTTGTTACCGGACTTAGACATCAAATATTGCCCAATGCAGTACGAACAGCTATGCACAATAGCTTGTCTATTTGTTATAGGGCTTGAGATACAGCAATTAAAAAAAGTTTGGAAACTGGAAACAAACATCAGGGCATGATTGCTCAGTTTGAGAAGAAGGTGCTCTTGATTTCAGTCTACACGAACAGCAACCTGTAGAAGAAATGGAGGCTATGAACATGTCAAGAGCATCTGTATAGGTGAAGCTGATGACTTAAAATCCAGTGTAAGATGCAGTCTTGTACAGTAAAATGTCTGGGATTCTATGCTGGAAACACAAGCAGAGTACAAAAGTAGTCTCTCTGTAGTTTAGGCAAAACAAAGGCTTTTTGCTGTATTAAATAGAAACTAATTGGTAGAGTATTAGGTTTTTTTTTTTTTTTTTTTAATAGATGCCCTATCAGTTGTGTTCAAATTACTGGAACAATAGTTTTGAGGCTTCTATTGTTATCATCTAGTGTGAATGAAGCTGATTCAGACAAAATGGTAGCTTTTTGCATGTCTAACAAGGAGGAAAATGTCTACTCGTGTTTAAAAACATGTAGGAAAAGCCAATCCTGTGATGACACTTGACTCTCAGGAAACTGGAGACCATATTAGGGTATGAGAGAGGTAAAATAGCATAAAGTACATGTACAAATTAATCTGCTACAGTGTTCTTCAGACATATCTGTGTAAAGAATAGGATTTGTATGTTTGTCTTTTATACGGAAAAATATTTCAAATGCATTCAGCATTTATGAAGGCATGGTAGTAGTTACAAATTTACCAAATATTTGAAAATTCCTTCAGAAAGTAGGAAAGATATTTACATAAGGGTATAAATTATATTATGCAGGTCCTTTTGGCTCTGCAAAAGCTTGTGGATAAATCACTTATGCATACTTTATAAAGTTAGTGGTTTTGTCCTAATCACTAGGGAAATAAGGATTGAATTTACCACCAATGTAACATAATTCTAAATTTCTTTTGAAAATGAAATGATATTGAATCTTGTAACCTGCAAGCACAATAATACCAGTAACAATTCCAGAAGGCTATTTTGTCTATAATGTAATGAGGTATGTTACACATGGGATTTCAATTTAATTAGAAGAGTAGGCTTACTGCTTGAAGAATGGTATAATAGCTATAGTTAAGCACGTTTGTAAACACTTGCGTACCTTGAGGCTTGTGGTTTGTTTTACTTCTCATTACATTAAAGAGATAATGTATAAAACCCTAGCTTCCTCCAGCAGCATCTGTCTTTATTAGAGAATGCTTACAATATCTTCTACGAATAACAAAGATCAGTCAGAATCCTGTCTTGACTTGATGGTCGTATGTGACTAGACTGAAAAGCTGAGATGAAGGACTTAGGGTGTTGAGGATAACTTGGAGAATAATGAAGATGTACATATAAAATACATTTTTTTTTCCTACAAAGCCTTTCAACAAATTAGCCTTCTGTACAACATTATTTATGATAGAAATGTTGTGATAAATCTGAAGATAGAATACCAGAAACAAACTGTAAAATTATAACAAAGGCTGCTTCAAAAATTTTCATTTGAGTGCCATAGAAACATAAATCACAAGTGTGGAAGAATGTAATAGCCTTTACTTTAAAAAATAAATTTTAAAGCTTTCTTTATTTTTATCTTCAAATTAGATCATGAATTTTTCATTGTCCACTTTGTGTTTTATAACAGCAAAAGCTCAAGGAAGAGAGGGAGGCTAAACGTGCTCATCTGGATGGCAGGCATGATTACTTACTGGATATCGTTGCCTCTTGTGTGAATCTGGACAAAGCAGAAGTAGAAGATGCTATTCTTGATGGTAACCAGGTAATCTGATGAATTTGAAAGTGAAGCTCATCTTTGGAACTAATACTACCATTAAATTCTCGGTGAGATAGTTTTTAGACTTTACACCTGAGATTACTCAAGTCTTGTCCCTGAAAAAAATGTTTTGCAGCACTTTTTAAATTAATTTGAACAAAAGTGTCCTTAATTCCAGGACCTATTGTAACAATATTGATTTTTAAATTGATTAGATTTTCTCCTTTCCAGTGGTTATAGATAACATGCTGAAACCTGTGACTGTGTTTCATAGTGGAACCACAGTGTGAAATCTTCCAGTCCTTGAGTATACAGTGCACAGAGGTTCAAGAGTCCTGTCCACAGCAGGTTGCATGTTGCTGTTTCCGTAAGGCTGCCAGCAGCATTTGTGAGGCTACATTGCGATCTAGGTTAGCAAATTAAAAAGGTAGAAACTGCTATTACAAAATAGAATGCCTTATATATTAGTACACCAGCACGCTGGCCGGGCCAGGAGAGCTGCAGCTTGTCCAGACGTGCTCAACACAAAGGAAGAGCGCTCTGTGGCACCTTGGTGCCTCGCTGACTTGCTTCCCAGCCCGTGTGGTGGAGGGCACGTAGCCTAGCGCGCCTGGGGCTTATGGAGTGCCCATGCGTGACCAGAAACAAATGAGACAGGTGGCTCCTGCGGCCGGTATTCCAAGAGTTTATTGTAGAAGCTCCCTTGAAGGGGACCGGAAGCGAAGAGAGAGAGGTGGTAGCCCAAGTGGGCTTAAAAGGGATACAGGGAAGGGGGTGGGGATGACATAGCAATGACCTATAGGAAGAAGGCAATGGCAGGACAGGTCTGGTTACCTTTCCTTAGGAGATACAAGGGGTGTCTGTCAGCTGTCAATCAGACAGGCCGAGCCTACATCAGGTCACAGGAATTCAATAGGAGAAGCCATCCTCACAGCGGGGGATTTAACCTTTGGAGCCAACCCACCAAACCTCTTTTTCTGGGTTTTGTGGCCCCCTGGGCATTCTCGTGGTTGGTTCAGTCACCACAACAGGCTTATGTGATCTGACTGTGGCTGCATGAGGGCTAATAAAAATTCATATATTGAGACACTGAAAAATACCACTTTTGAAAAAACCTAAGTAGACAGAAGTAGATCTTTTACTTCCTGACACTAAAGTAAACATGGCCATGTTTGGGTTTTTTTTTGTTTGTTTTCTCTCATATTCTCTTTCCATCTGCATGCCTTCAATTTATGCATTCACATTTCAGTGCTAATATTGTTGAGAGACTGAGGAAAGTCCAGTGGAAGACCAGTAAGAGAGAGACACAAGGCACTGAAATATGAGATGAGGGAGAAGAAGAGGTTGAATGGCAGTCAAATAGCAGCCTGCAGCTGCTTGGAGAGTGGTTGCAAAGATGACAGAGCTGAATTATTATCAGTGGCTGCAGATCATAACTCCAAAGACAAAGCCACATCTTGCAAAATGGCCACCAAGAGACCCTTCTTCAAAGAGGGTAATGCAGCATGAGAATAGGTTACTTCAAATCAGTTGTGGAATTTCTGTCCTTGGGGTTTTTGAGACTGAGCCTAGAAAAAGCTCTAGATCATCTGAGTTTTGTTGGTCATACAGGAGGCTGGTCTCAAGACCTCCCAGACATTTCCCTTCCAACATTTCTGTGACTTCATGTGATAGCAAATGAGCTGTGCAGAACACCGTCATGCACATTGAAAAAGCAGAATTTGTTTCAGCCTTTGTTCATTCTGTCTCTAAATGGGTTTCCTGGCAAACTCTACTGCCTGAGAATAGCTGTCAGATGAGAAAAATAGTGGCAGTTGCTATACCTGGAAAGAGAAAAGTGTAATAGTTGATTTGACCTCATCTTGGAGGGCTCAGCCAAGGTTTTCTGGAATAGCAGTTTGTTATCTTGGTGTAACTGAGGCTTGTTATTAACGGAAGAGGAATAATTGTGGCTTTCTTCCAGCTTCCGGTGATCTTTTAGCCGTTTTTCTGCACTAGGAAGCACAAACACTGGCACCGGCTAATGCTTCTGAAGATGAACTTAAAGGAGCCTTTTTTGCTAAAGATAGCTATGTAGTTAGGGACTGCATAGAGGAGTGACTCAGATCTAGAAAAATAATGGATGAGGCCAGACTTTCAAGTGCTGAGACGTGGATCAGCATATTAGCATAAAGCAATTCAGTTTCTTCCTCAGCCTGCATGGCCTGTACATGAGATCTGTGGACTGCACTACCAATACATGCTTCAGTGATGCTTGATGGCAGCCTTGAATTGATGGAGAACTCTGAAATTGTCCTGATATTTATAAATAAGTAAACAAAGGCTTCCTCTGTTGCTATGATATGAATCAAATCAATGATATATTATGATCTCAACATGATTTCAAACAGATAGAGCGCATTAACAGATTCCTGGCCCCTGGAGGTCTGCATCATCTGATGTTCTACTATCAAGATGTGGAGGTAATGGATACAGGTAAAGCAACTTAGATTCTCCTGCAACATGTTATAGTTGAGCTGAGCAAATGTGCAAGGAAAAAGGAAATAGTCAAGTTTTTATAAACTGGGACTTGAAGGAAGTCAGGTTTGGTCATACGGAGGCATTGATCCCTGCTCACGAAATGAGGATTGATGAAATTAATGAAGCTTATTAGCGCACTTCTGCATATTGCTAGTATGAAGCAGCAAGGTACTGCTGCTTGTGAGCTCAGCAACTCTTCCCTGTGGGGCTGGAAATTGGTTTTTGATACTTAAAAGGTGACTTTCACACAAGGTGAGTGAAAGTGACAGGTGCCCTTTCCCCTCTCCTCCAATCACACCACCACTCGGCCCAAGAAGCCATCATATTTCTTGGCACATGACCATCCAGCTAGGTGGTCCTATTACGTGACAAAAGCCTTCATGAGGCCCACATTATGGGTAGAAGCAGTGTTACCCCAGAAGTCCCTTCTGCGCATACCCCTTTACCCAGTGCCCCCACGTTCCACACTTCTGCGGGAAGCCTCCTTTTCCCTTACCCTGGGGGTAGCTCAGGGCCCCTGCGACAAGGACATCCTTGAAGCCCAAGGCTTCTCTCCCAGAGCTTCCTGTGCTGCTACTGTTGGGACTAGCCAGGTGCTCTGTGACCTCTCAGAGCCTGTGACTGGTTGTGGGGAGTTCACCCCGTTCAGTTACCCTGGATGTACATGAACAGCCCTGTAAACATATCTGTGTATATCTGTATAAATGTGTTTATACACAGGTAAACATATACCTAGATGAATGTACAAATATGCATTTATATTTCACGTATTTTCAGTATATATGTAGTATGTATGTATTTTCTTCAGAATATCTGTATATGTCTAAAAGATGAAAAGACTATTTAATATGATATGAGCAACTTTAATAAAAAGGTTTCGGTGCACATAGAAATACAGTTAAATGAAAATACAAACCCAGCCACTTGTGTAGAAATCTGATGAGCAAGTTTTATCACACCTGAGATGATGTGGTGAAGGTATGACGAAGAGAGTGTGAGGCAAGAGTCAAAGCCTAGGAATCTAATGAGAGTTGCCCTTGCCCACCCCTAAACCAATCAGATCACCCTACCGTATGGTATGATTGTGATAGCCTTTTGAGGTGTGGTGCTAAATGCAGGGAATATGGAAAGCAGTAGAAAAAAACACAAACAAAACCTGAATGAATTCACAGCAAGGTGTGCATTGGGTGAATAAGCAGAAGTCCTTAAAACATTATACGCAGGAGGAAAAAAAAAGTAAAAAAAAAAAATGGTAGTGATGGAGAGGACAGTGGGGATTGAGTGGGTTGGAGACTGACTTTGCCCACAGCTGTTAAGTGTAGTCACTTGTAATACTATCAGAGTGTAAAACTTCTGCTGTACATTTTCCCTTTGTAAATGGAGCAGAATTTGTAAAAGAATTATCTGTGTTGATTGTCTGGGGCTGTGTTTCACAGGCTGCCAAAGCAAAAATCTCAGTTGTGGTGGTGGCTACTAATAGGTAAAGCTAAGTGAATTTTTGTGGCATTGCGTGCACCTTCTTGGGCAAGGGCACTTGCTGTGGCCACCTCATATACAAGCTGGTTTTCTGACCCTGATGTGGATCAACAAACACTTCTGTTAGGGCAGAAGATGATCCCATGAAGGGACCCTACAAGAAATTTTGTGTCTCTGCAGAGCAGGAGATGGTATCTGTGAGTTCAGGAAGTTGTACTTCAGAGTCCTAAGGTGTCATTAAAAAGTTTGATTTCTTGCAGTGTTTTGAAGATCACTATTCATGTGCATTTTAAAAACTTCTAGCACCCTTTTCAGTAAGAGTACATCTTTTCTAAAGAGACTGTAGGCTATACTCCCTACTTCACCTCCACAGATTGTGGGGAAACTCATGATGACTTTTTCTGGTCTTGCATCTGTAATTACTTGTGGCACTTTGACCCTGGCCAGATGCCAGGCACCCAAGAAAGCTGCTCACTCACCCTCCCCTGCTACAGCTGGAGAGAGGAGAGAAAATTTAATGAAGGTTTCATGAGTTGAGATAAGGACTGGGAGAAAACACTCCACGGGCAAAACAGGCACTTAAAGATATTAAGTGAATTTATTACCAACGAAATCAGAGCAGGATAATAAGAAGTAAAACAAGCCCTTAAAAACACCTTTTCTTCGCCCAACCCCTCCCTCCTTCCCACTGAGAGAGCAGGGAGACAGGGCGTGGGGGTTTTGGTCGGTTCATCATACCAAGGACTGCTCAGAGAGAGGAGTCCTTCCCCTGCTGCAGCTTGGGGTCCCTCCCACAGGAGACAGTTTTCTGTGAACTTCTCCAACATGGTTCCACTCTCACGAGCAGCAGTCCTCCCAAAATTGCTCCAATGTGGGTCTCTCTTTCCACGGGGTGCAGCCCTCCAAGGACAGGCTGCTCCAGCCTGGAAGCAGGGGCCCCCTCTCCCCTCTGAGTCTCCCACTGGACCACAGTCTTCTCCAGGCATCCACCCGCCCCAGCACGGGCACCTCCCCATGTTCTCACCTCCTCCTTTTCTCTAGCTGGGTATAAAACTGCGCCCCAAACTTTGTTTTGATTTTCTTTCCAAATATGTTATCACAGAGGTGCTACCATCATCTCTCATTGGCTCAGGCTTGGCCAGCAGCATGTCCATCTTCAGAGCCATCAGGGACTGGCTCTGCTGGACACCGTGGAAGCTTCCAGCAGCTTCTCACAGAAGCCACCTCTGTGGCCCCCCTCACTACCAAGAACCATGCAAAACTGAAACATTACTGCAGTACAAAGATTGTGAAAGTTTATTAGTGTGCAATAAATCAAATTAATAACATCTCCAGAGTCAGGTCTTTTGCTGCTGACAGAACCCTTGTTGTACTTCTGAGGCATATGAAAAGGAGACTTCTTCTGATGTCTTAGGATTTTATTTTTTATATTTTTCGTATATCTGTACTCCTGCAATTCTTTAGTGTATATGTCTGAGCTCCATATAGAGTGTTAACAACTGCTTTTCCCATTTTGGTCAGACACAACAATTCCTCTCTAGGCCTGAGAATCAAGGACACTTCACTGTCTCAGGCCCTGAGAAATGTAAACAAAAGTGAGTTGAGTGGGAGCACACTGAGAGAATGGGACTCCACTGCCTGAAGCTGTAATTGGACAATTAACCTCTGACATGCAAATAAAGAAAACTTATATCTATCCCAAAAACGTGTGACTATGTCCATCCTGGGTGTAGTCTCTGCGAGACTCCTGCACTGCCCAAGGTGTACCCTGTGAAGGTCTTTCAATAAATCCCTACCCTTTATCCTTTCACTCTGTCTAGCCTCTGTTTCAGGTCAGCCTCTACAAGGCATCACTTCAGCGCTGTGGTGAAAAAGGGGAGAGGGAAAGATGATACAAACAGAAGGGTGAGGAGTGAACTTCTGGTGGCCACTTGATCCAAAATAGGGATGCCTGGGGCAAGTGGTCATGTACCTGAAAGAAAAAAATGTGCAGAGGAATCCATCACTTTTTGGATGTTGTCCTTTAACTGCTGGTATCAACAATTCAGTTTTTCATCCTCTTTTTGTTGTAGTGTCTCACTGTGTACAATTTTACTCTGAGGTGATACTACAAAGCTAGTAACAAAGAAGTAATGTGATGACAAACATATTTAAGAGAAATATTTTTTCCCACTGAGACACTCCTTTTTAGTGACTCTTTACGAGTGTTGCCAGCAGCCTGAACATGGAAACAATATATTTGTGTTGGGGAAGAAGAAAGGGTGAGGAAGTCCCTTGTAGCTCCCTTATTGTTTTTCGTTTGTTTGTTTGTTTGCTTTCCCCCCAAAGAATCTGCTGTGGCCTCTCTTTTCTTGTTTTCAGAAGCACCTTATTTACTTTTTTTTTCCTTACGTCTACATGTTTTTAGGGAAAGACAGTTGATAAGAGCTCCTCTAAGGTAAAATGCATCACTACATTTTCTGATTTTTCTTTAATTTTTCTTTTTCAAGCAATAGGGCATTATCTACAACTGCATGATAGAACCATATAAAAGGACCTTGAGCCTGAACCATTATTTAGAAGGAATAGAAAAACAAGTAAATGAATAGAAATGAAAGGCTTTTGATGCAAGAATGACAAAACTAGATGAAATATTTCTTACTGTGCCATGAAGACTCTGAATGCTGCATACTCTCTGTTGGTAGTTCTGTGAGGTGCCTCCAGGAGATTGGGACTCAGAGAGGCACAAATAATGACTGAACTGTTTGTGTAGAAAACTTTTCCTTGAATAAGTAATCAATGGGTCTTAATTGTTTCTTTCTTTGAATCTATAGAGTACTTTGGCCTTCCTGGAATAGGAACAAGCTCTCATTTGACCAAGAAGAAGAAACTGAAAGTATTTGTGACAGAGGGAAGAGATGTTGCTTTAACTGGTGTATGCATTTTCTTCATTAGATCTAGTTTTTCTAAACCCATCACAGCTGAGAATATCTATCAGGTAAGTCAGTGACTGCTCATCTCTGTACATAATCTTGTTTAAAATTTGTTTTTACCATGGGGTATTTGCTCTCAGCATAAAATTTGACAGCTCTTGACATGGAGGAATGAGTAAAAAGGACACAGATGGATTAAATGAAACAGGATGAAAGGGGAGGGGAATGAAAAAACAGACATTATCTTGTGGCAGCAATTTGAAGTATATCATTGATATATAAAAATGATGCTAAGGAAGAAAATTTAAGACAATCCATAATGACAGAGTAATTAGTCAATACCCAAATACTAAGGTATTAAATTTCAAGAAATTCTAGCAAATTCATTAGAAAAAAATTATTTTACTTTGAGAGTGTATATGTAAATTCTGTATAACTAAGTTTTTACCAACGAAAGATCCCTTGTGTTGTGTCTCTTTTACAGGAAGTAAATTTTAATATGATGGATATACGTCGCGATGGCTTATTAGAAAGTGTTGAGCAGTTGATATCAGAAATATTCATTCCAGCCTTGCAGACTATGGACCGTGGCTGGGTTGAACCTCAACAAGTTCCCAATATTAAGCAAGACTTCCTTCGTGCCCTCGAAGCGTTTGTTAGCGTCCTATCAGGAACTCAGCAAATTCTGTTGGAAAAGGTAGTATGTTCACGTACCAAGTAGAAAGTGAGCTAGCTGTAGAATGTCTCTCGCTCTGGAGCTTTTGAATTAACTGCTGTTGTAGATTACTCATAAAAATTGCTTTTGTTAAACTGGCGAATAACCCAACGCTTCTGTTTATTGTCATCAGTAACTTCTTATACTTTGAATCCGTGGTTTTAATAGTTCTGTAGGTGTTTCTATTCTTGTTTATTCTGGGGCCAGTTCTTTAGAGCTATTAACTTCTTGACTCTCCTATGGCTGTGGTCACTCTTAAATATTGAATGATTAAGGTATGACAAATTGTTGCTTTAACTGTTGGTTTCTACTCAGCTTTGTGAAGGAAAGGGCATGACAGCACAGCTGCATGGCTGGTGAATACTCCAGATTCTGGAGTCCAGTTCTGTCTCAAACCAGTTTAATTTAGACTGAGCTGGGAATAGGAAGTGAGATACCCCAAGCAAGACATCCAGTTATTCTTTAAAGTTCCTAGATTATTTGTCATGAACACTCAGCATTTCTTTTTTTTTTTTTTTTTTAAACTTGTGTTTTAGGTCAGCCTGAAGAATTGTGAAACATATGACCTGAAAACTCTAAGAGGACCTTCAGATTACTTGATGGCTGCTAACAGCATAGATGCTCTTGAAAAAATAGAAGTCTGCATGAAAGAATGGACCAAACAAATTGAACAGGTGACATTCAGGACAAATGTGAAATATGACAACATCTGCATCTTGGCAGATGAGTTTAATCCTTTTGGTTTTATAGCTGCCTTTCTATAAATTTAGATGAGTTCAATCTCTTTATTTTAAAGTACTGTTGGTGTTTTTTGTGCTTTTACTTCTCAGTGGGAGTATTATTGAGAGTTTTCCCATCTGCTAGTAAATACAGGATACGCAGTTTGGCAAGCTTAGTCCCCTGTCTTGATAACCACCTGTTGTTAAAGTACAAAACATCACAGCGGATTTAATGAAAACAAAAAGAACACAGTAATTGAGTGAACACTATTTTCAATGGTCACATTTGTACTTTGAAACATACTTTGCAGGTTATTTTCAGAAAATGTAACTGTCTGTAACAGTGCTCTTGGAACAGAAGGAACAGTATCTCTTCTTTAACTTGGAAATAAAAGGACCAAGCAAAATTAAGTTTCTTACATGAGGTGGAAGATGAGTTAGGTATTTTATCAGGAGAGGTTAATACTACATATTAACTGTAGAATTAATAAATGTTACTTCCGCAAATGAAAAAATATTAGCATCACTTACTAACATTACTGTGTGATAAAAGGTTCTTGCAGAAAACGACCAGTTGAGAAAAGAAGCAGATGACCTTGGACCACGAGTAGAGCTTGATTATTGGAAAAAGAAATTGTCAAAATTCAACTACCTTATGGAACAGCTGAAGAGTCCAGATGTGAAGGCTGTGCTTGGAGTACTCACGGCTGCTAAATCCAAACTACTGAAGGTTTTTATTTCAAATTATGACAGAGATAAAGAATAGAAATGCTTATATACTGTAGCTCATTTTGATAATATATGTAACAATGCTGGTGGGGAAAACATTGAAACATCTTTGGCTTTTGTGTTCTTTTTCCTTCTCTATTCCTTAGCTTGAGTAGATAAAGTTTAAATCTAGTTCAATTTATTTAATAATACTGGGAATCAGATCAGTCTAAAGACTGATAACGTACTGCATCCACATGGCTCAAGAGAAATAAATACTTAGAAATATTTGAAAAGTTGATTATTAAATCAGAATACTGAATTAATAAATTGGATATTTAATGATAAAAAAAATCAATTGCCCTATCTTTTAAAGCCTCTTTTTTATATTGTTAAAGTGCTTGTCAAAATTGTTTGTGGGATCATAACTTCGTATATCAACATAACAAATTTAAAGTCCCATCACCAACACAAAACAAGTAAATAAAACAAAAAATCTTGTCTCATCAAAATGAGTTGTGGAACAAATACATAGTTATAGATCCATCTTTCATATATTTCACAACAGCTTGACTGGACACTACCAGTGACTATTTAACTGAGTGGTTTAAACCAACTATGTTCACAGTCAAGTTAATGAAACAACACAAGGACCGCACGTTCAGTGAAGAAGTATAATTCTGAAGTAAAAGATCTGTGCTTTCAAATGTGTTTGGAAGATAATGACAAACCAGAATGATTTCAAAACATTTCTTTCTGAAATGCATGGTTTTATATGTTTTTTCAACTTTTTGTTCTTAGAAGTGGCGAGCATTGGATATTCGCATCACAGACGCAGCAAATGAAGCTAAAGATAATGTGAAGTATCTATATTCTCTGGAAAAATATTATGACCCATTATACAATAGTGATCCCGTAAGCAGAACTTTTAAATTCTCAACATAAATGTCTTGAGACAAGCAACATGAATGTATTCTGTAGGATGGGTTTGGAAATGAAACAGAAAATTTTACATATGCAACTCCAGTTTGAGATTTTGTGCGTTTGTGGTAAAAGTGGCTTAATGGGAATTTCTGGCTACAAAATAAAGTACTTGTTATTTTCATACCGTAGTATCTGTAGAGCTTTTGTTCTGATGAAGAGACTCGATTCTGTGCTATGGGAGAAAGTGAATTCCTTAAGATTAAAAAAAAAAGAAAAGTAAACCTGATGCTATGCTAAAGACAAAGTTTAATCTTTTGTCTTTGTGTTGGTGGCCAGGTCATGGTTAGACTAACATTTATAGGGCAATTTTCAGCTCCTTGGGTTGGGAAAAGATAAATAGGATTATGTAAATATTAAGACATAATTATAAATGACCTTCTCATACGATACTAGGGGAATGCATAGGATGATGCAAGCATAACAAGTAATAAACAAAACCAGCTACCCTAAAGTATAGGATTGGAGGAAAGAGTCTCCCTCTTCTATTATCTGCTAAAATACATGGCAAATCATTGCTTTTATTAAAACTGGTTTTGCAACTGACTGTATGTCAGTTGTCTTGCTAGTCAAAGAAATATGACTAGTAGCCATGTAGATTCAAAACTTTGACCTGTCCTAGTCTCCTCTCTCTGCCCAGAAACTTTTCCCAAAACCAAATTCCTTCCAAACAGTACTCTGGGCAATCATGTTTATTTCCGTTTACTGAGTGATGTTAGAACAGTGTGTTCTTTCACTGTTTCCAATTTGCTATTTGAGTTTCTCTATTGAAAGGTTGGCATGATACCCGTAAAAACAGAGTAAAAGTGACTATGCTTGCTACTGGCACTGTTCAGGGTCTATTGAACTGGCCTGCTTTGTGCTTCCAATGAGGGTTTTCACCAGGGAGAAAGTGGTGCCTGCTTTGGAGATGTTTAGTTTTGAGATGGTGTAGCACTTGGGATGAAAGCCATAGAGGCATGGAGTGTGAAGCCTTTCCCTCACCGATATTTACCTGTACAATTTTGAGAATGAGTTTGTCAACAGAGTAACACTGTCATTGCTTTGGAAATTCAAATGTGACAAAGAGCTGTCTGCAAAATCTTTGATCCACTTATATATTGAAAACAGGACTGCTATGCTTTTGAAATGATACTTTTCTTAAAAGTATTTAGTAAAAGGCCTTTCTCTTGTACACAAAACTTACTGAAGACCACAAGGGGTACAGAAAATTAAAAGAGATGTAATGCTGTGATCTTGGCTGTGCATCAAGAGATTGAGAAAATCCTCAATCCTCATCCTCAACAGGATGGAATGAAAATATAGTATGAAAAGAGTCATGTATTTTTCCATGACAGTAGCATCACTTATTATATTCATGGGCAAAACAGACTCAAGTTGGGGAAATATGTTTTTATTGACAGTGAAAATACATTTGGGTAGCACAAAAAAAATCAGAAATTAAAATTGCATCTCTACACCACCGGGTTCAACTTCACTCCTTCAATTCCCCTTTCTTTTCCTCTCTCTCCAAATGGTGAAGGGGTTCTCTTTACATGCAAGCTTACATCAGGTTTAGCTTCTGAGCATATAAACATATTTTTTGTGAAAAAAGAGTTTTTTTTGAAGAGATGTTTATTACTTCTACAAAATTTCACTTACTGATCTGAATTCTTCCGGCCAAGACCCTAGTGAAAAGTTTTCCCCAGAATTAATTTGTAGAGCTTGGGGAATGATGTAGGACAGGAAGCTGTGCAGGAGAGGCCAAGGTAGACAGGGACAGAACCATTCTGAAGGCTATGTTCATAATGATCCTGCATTCATTCATTAGGTGTTGTGCTAATGTGTGGTAACAGAGATACTGAGCAGAGTTTAGACTGTGTGTTTCTTTCCAGGTGTCCATGCTGGATGCTATTCCAGGACTCATAAATGCAATTAAAATGATTCAGAGTATCTCTCAGTATTACAACACTTCTGAAAAGATCTCCTCACTGTTTGTGAAGGTTGGTGCTCAGCAGGAAAGGAAATCTTCCCAGATTGTTTTCTGTGTTGTTCCTTGAGTGGAAGAGAAAACAAAGGAACCAAGCAATTGGAAAGGCAGCACTTTGGTCACTTTAATGCTGCTTTTTGAATGTATAGAGAATTGGAAATAGTAATAAACTACTTCAAATTTAAGACTTATTTTACTGCATGTAATTTGGAGTTGTAGGAACATTTTCAGACTTAAATCTCACCCCTGATGTGAATAGAGTAACTTTTTGTTACGAGTTTTGCCTGTTATGAATGGGTTGTTTTGTGGAACCAAGTATGTTAAATTTATATTGCCCTTAAACCTCCACGTTTGCGTAAAGAAGGAAATGGATTTGGAAGGACAACCTATTCTTTGACATCTGTACTCTCATGGGCCCTTGATTTTATCTTTGCCTTCAGAAGAGACAAGGTCTTATGAATTTGTAGCCCTCAATGCTATTTCAAGGTTGGTACAAGATGTGTAGGTTTAGCATGAGCATAGTTAATAAACAACATTTTTGTTATGTCCTGTTCTGGAGGCTGGATGCTGCAAGGAAGACAGTCTATCAATGTGTCTGGTATCGCGTATTGCTATTTGTCAGCCTTTAGGTCAGTGGAGTGAGAGGAACGAGATGAGACTGAAAGAATGGCAAAACCCGCTTTGTCTTGAAATGCTGGTTTTTTTCACAAAGTTAAAACTGCTTTTAGGTGACCAATCAGATGATCACAGCGTGTAAATCTTACATTACAAACAACAACACGGCCACCATCTGGGATCAACCGCAGGAGAGAGTTATGGAAAAGCTACAAGCAGCTATTAGACTTAAACAGGTAGGTGGGCAGAATGTATGGAAAACAGATTATAAGGTGATATTTAGGAGGACAGGAATAGGAAAAAATTATTTTATATGAGAAAGGAATATTTTACTGAATAAAAATGAAGCAACTGAAAAATGTCCTTTGGAGTTGGAATGCTTCTATCAGAGCTAACAAAGGATATAGTCTGTTGTCTGTTGATCTTCTGGAAACAGAATTTTGATGCTTAGTCTGTCTTAACGATGCTTACAAGAGAATTGCTTGGATTTTCATGTCTGTGTTTCTCTAGGTAGTTTCTTCTCACATGATGTGGAGGGTTATGAAATAGAAATTAAAACAAGGAGAGTTACTGAACTGAATATATTCCAAAGATATGTGGACAAGCTATACATTTAGAAAGGGCAATTTAGTGAACTGAGAAAAATTCAGCTGTTCATTTGGGCTAGACTTGTTAGGAAGATGGCCTTTGTTTTTTTGAATACTCTTCCATGATAATTTTTTACTTTTAATTTTATTTTTTTTTCCCCCCATAAACCATAGCATTATAGGACAATTTGGCTTGGAAGGGTCCTCAGCAGGTATCTAGTTCAACTTTCTGCTCAAAGCCAAAGCAGGGGCAGTATGAGATCAAACTTGTTTTCCAGTCCTTTATCCAATCCTGTCTTGAAGTTCTCCAAGGACGGAGAGATGGCGCAGCCTTTTTGGCAGCCTCTTTCACTGTTCAGCTGTCCTTGAGATGAAAGATTCTCTCCTTATATCCAGTCAGAACCTCATTCATTTCAATTTATGCCCTTTGCTTCTTGGTTTCTGTCCATGTGTTACTGTGAAGAAGAGCCTGGCTCTGTTTTTGGTAGCCTTCCAATACATATTGGGAGCTTCATATAGACTTTCTCCATTTTTTTTTTCCATTTCTGATATGTGCTTGGAACTCTAGAGCTTTATTCTAACACCTCCTGAAGCCACAAGTCTTGCATAGTTCTAGCACAAATTCGTGTAAATTTGTATGACATCTTACTATCAGCAGTGAACACTAAATTGGTATTTTTCTATAAAGATATATCCAAATGTCCAGTTGCTGCATGAAAATATGTTGAAAGATTAGGTTTTTATTTGAGTCTTAGTTCCAGAAGCTTTCAGAAATTCAATAGATTAAAACTTAAAATTTGAATCACTAACAACTTAGCAAAACCTGGACCCTTTTTATTGATATCTGCAGGCTGGGTTGGGAAAATCTGGACCCTTTGGACTGATATCTCCAAATGGGGTTATTCATAAATGAATGTGATTTAAAAAATGAACATTTTATTATAAAGAGAACAACAGTTGAAAGAAGCCATTTCAAGCAAATTTGTTGGCTATGTACATTGACTTTGGGAAGAATTTAACATGTTTGGAGCAAGGTTTGTGCCTTGTTATGAATGTAGAATGAAAAGTGGAAGCTGCTATGGAGCAGCATTAAAACTTCAGAAAGGGTTTTGTTCTTGAAAGTGATTTTTCAACCTTGATTACTCAGTAAAACTGCTCAGCATGCAAACGTTTTAAGTCTCTGGAAACTGAAATTTGGGTTGTCATCTTGGTTATTCAGTAAACACATCAAGCCCTTCTATGAAATGAAGGGAACAGAATTTCATGCTAGCTAAGGATATGTACAATTACATATATGTGCAGTTCATTCTTTTGATGAAATATGTAATCCTGTAATGGCATTGCTGGCTTAGTTGTCAGAGACAAGTTCTGTTAGTCACTTCATAGTGTTCATGATTGTTTATTGATGAAACTTTTACTTGCTATCAGTTTAGGATAATACCTGTCTGTGTAAATTTTGATCTAGCTAAAGACAGTGCCTTTTGTTATATGCTTGACATTCTTTCAAATTCTTTGTTTTAAGGAGTATCAAAATTGCTTCCACAAGATAAAAGAGAATTTGGAACAAAATCCAGCTGAAAGACAATTTGATTTTAGTGAGATGTATATATTTGGAAAATTTGAATCCTTTCATCGTCGTCTGGTAAAGATAATAGATGTTTTCAATACTATGCAAACCTACTCAGTTCTACAAGAATCTAAGATAGAGGGATTGGAAGGAATGATCACAAAATATCAGGTACGCGTTAGATTTTGTACATTGTGTCAGACTTACTTGAACCTTTAAAAGAAAATTATGAAAATTAGGGAAGTATTTATTAAGATAAAAATTAACTCTTTCATCATGCTAAAATTACTGGGTAATAGCAATGTAAATATGTTATTACTGAGGAAATGAGCAGACAACATTAAAGAAAAGGTCAAAGTGAACATGTGAAAGAATTATGCTAAAATTAAAGCTGATTGAAAAAACAACAGTGGGGTGACTAACAGAAGTAATTGGAGCATGATTTTTGTGCTGTGATCAGGAGAAGCAGTGCGGAGTGCTACACTTCTGTCTCTACAAATGTTGGGCTAGCTGTGAGTGTCCCTTTGTTTCTTAGTATTACCATGTAGTTTTCTTTCCCGATTTTTTTTTAAGAGAAGTGTGACTTGAACAACAAGGAGGTTTTATAAGCATATAAATATGTTAAACCATGTTCTTTTCCTTCCTTCTTTCTCAGATAGCTTTCTTCTCTACTGAATGGAGTCTTTCCAGCTTTTACTGAACCTCAGCTTACTTTTTTGTATAACTTTATTAGTGTAGTATCACAATTATAGCACCTGTAAATTTTAAAATAAATCGGAAGTATTCAGTGTGTGGACTTTGTAGACAGCTTTTTGAGATCATACAGTGGCCATACAGGAAAATATGGCATTCTAGTTTGCTTTACTCTGTCCTTTGCCTTTTTGTTATGGTCAGGATTCAATCAGTTTGTTTTAGTGAAATAACTGTAGTGTAAAATGTGACCATTCCGTGTTTGTTCCTGGTTTGATTTACTCCCTCTGTAGTCTGGGATTTTGATTCCTTGAATACATCCTTCACAGTAGCCACTTTTCCGCTTCGTTCTGTCTTATAGTCTTCTGAGAGTTAGCCAGGGCACAGCTGGAAGAATAGCTTGGTCCAAGACTCTTCCATTTGGGCAGGACAGGTGTGGACTGCTTTAAATTTTGCTTCCAAGTGTTGCTCTCCAAAGCCATGCCACCAGGCTTCTCAGCAACCCAGATTACTGAGAATTTTCAGATCATCCAATGGCGGTACTATTTTGGTAGGCTGGAACACAAGCATCTCATTTGTTTGGGGCATTTGTGTTTGAAAAGCTGCCTGTGACCATCAGCCTAGGCTGCGATGGAAGCTCTATACAGATATGCCTCATTGTCCATTGCAGCACCCATGTCCTTAAATAAGAACTTTGTGTGAGACCCAGCTGCTGTAAAGTCAATTGTGTTTGGGGGTTGAGGAATGCTTAGGTAAGAAATGCTAGATGGAAAGTTCTGCATAGTTTGTATAAAGGGCAGAAAAGTGCACTTCTTTTTAACAGTGACAAAATTGAGGTACTGAAGTATTTGACATGGACCATAGCTATAGTTAGTATGTGACTGATTATATGTCTTGAGAATGGTTTACAATAGGAATTTACTATTTTGCTGTTCTTTATGCTTTAATACTTAGTCCCGATCTAGGATTTGCTTGTTGTTAGAGGAAAAGATGGATTTTTTATTTACATCAATGCAATGAAACTGAATTTCAGTTAACTTATGATAAAATGATGGAAGTCAGCTGAACTGAAAATACGCTGAGTTTCATAGTTATACTGTGGTAAACTACTAGGATGTTGAACAGTAGTTTATCGTTAGAAATCCATTATCTGTGTGTACAGCTCAAGGGAGATGCTGATTAAGAGATACTTTCATGTATGTGGACAGCAGCTGTGTAAGAGAAGCCAGGAATACTAAGTTGTGGGCTGGTGATGTGCTGCATCTTACCATGCCTTTTGAATAGTCTGTTCGTATGTGGAATCTGTTGTTTAAAGGACACAGAAAATAATAATGTGAAAATATTTTTCTCTGTTGAACTTTAAGTTTTGCATAGGAATGAATATCTGCATTACAGAATATTTAATGAGTAAAAAATATCTTTGATGAAAAGCAAGTCTGAATTTTCTGTCGGTTCTAATTGACTTAAAACAGAAATAAATAATATAAATGAAATTCAAATGGACATTACACCAACTCGTTTCCTGCAGATAGTTCATTTAAGTGGTTTGCTTATATTGCTCAGCAAGTACTGGGAACTAATAGCAAAGGTAAAATGTGAACATGTACAGCCTGTTGTGCTAAATATTTGGTGTGGAAAGTCTTTTTGTTAAGACATTTTTTGGTAATAGTTTTCTTTTCCTGTGAAACTGTTTAGAGCATTGTTGACAACATGAAGAATAAGCATTATGATTTCTTGGATCAACGGAAGACTGATTTTGACCAGGACTATGAAGAGTTTTGCAGAGACATAAATGATCTTCATGTAGGTTTTACGATACAATTAAGAATTTAATTTACTGATGAATACTTATTATGCTCTCTGAGTTACCACCAAAAAATTATGCAAATCTCAAAGTTTGTATTCTGAAATTGAAGAATTATTCTAATATATTTCCACTTTAAAGCTTCCATTTATTATCTTTCAGTCTAGTTTAATGGAATAGGCCATTGAGGGCCTCCAACAAAAGGATTTTTCATTACTGTATGCTGGCAAGAATAACAAAAATGGGTGATTTCATTGAGTGAATGGGAGTGTAGTACAAATAAGTCAGATAATTAACTTTCCCATGGTTCTGAAATCACAAGTTGGTGAAAGGAAAGGATATCTGCAGAAAAAAAAAAAATTGAAATAAATGCTTGTCTTGCTTTGGCTGCCAAAGAGGTAAGTAACCATTCTTTGAGGCCTCTCAGCATGGTGAAACATTGGAGGGTACAGAAGCTTTTGTTAGTTGCACAGCTACAGAGGGAACTTGGAAAGAAAATGCCTAGAAAGTTGGCTGTGTTTTGTTTAATTATTGTGGGAAGGAAGAAAGGGAAAAATAATACTTACTGAGAGTAGTTTCATATAAACAAATTATCTTCTAATATATTGCATGTTAAATCCTGTCAAATAGTACCTGGCATATTTGAGGGGTACTCCTTATGGACTTCTCTGATGTAGAATTATTTACTCTTCTTCAGGATCAATTAAGGAGTTTCATGGACATCACCTTTGAAAGTATTCTGAACACTGAAAGGGCCCTGAGTATGTTGCAGAAATTTGAAAGGTAATATGTCCTATTTAGATTGCTAAAACTCTGCCAGGCAATGGAAATAAGACATTGAGGATGGTGGAAAAGGTGGGGGGAAGGAGGTGGAGCAGAGCAGGAGGCATTTTCTTAAATACAAAAAAACCCAATGCAACTTCTTTACACTCAACTCTTCAGCCCTGTTAAGGGCTATCTTCTCAGTAGCTTGAATGAATAAAAGCCGTATTTTTGTATCAGAAAATGCAAAATGCAAGTGGACTTTGAACTTCGTTTTTCAAAAATATCTTAAGTACAGGAATACTTTGTCTATTAGCATATTTGCCTTAGCTTTGTGCTTGAACAATGATATTAGCTTGTTACCAGAATGCGGTTAGAAGAGAGCAAAATGCTTTTATTAAGAAACAGTGAAATTTGTCTTTATAAGTTAACATTGTTGCAAAACAGCCTCACTCTTTATTCTCTCAGTTTTCGTATTATAATCTGTTTAATAGAATAGATAGCTAGTGGTGAATTGGTTACAGTTTGCTGCACATAATTTCAGCCCCGTATTTGAAAACAGTGACAAAACAGAAAATGTGTAGGCTTGCTTGGAAACTTTTATCATCTGGTCTAAATCTTTGTTGCTTGGAATCAGGTTGTGACAGCATTTGTTTGAGCTGAAAACTCTGCTGCTAAAGTAGTTATTGTCTAGAGCACGCAGGGGAATCTGGAATGACTGTGCTTTCCAAGAATGCATCAGAAGGATTTCAGAAGTGTCGAAGGAATTTTTTCATGATTATTATTTTTCTAAGCAGACTGCAAATCCCGAATCTTGGCATTGGTGAAAAGTATCAGAAAATATTTCAAAACTATGGCCATGACATAGAAACCGTCTGTAAGATCTACACTAGGCACAAGAAGGACCCTCCACTGGCTCGTAATCTGCCTCCAATAGCTGGCAAGATCTTGTGGGCGCGCCACTTATTCCATAGGATCAAGGAGCCCATGGAGACTTTCCAGAGACACCCAGCAGTTCTGCAAACACCAAATGGCAAGAACATAATCCGCAATTACAACAAAGTAGCAAAAGTTCTTATGAAATTTGAGGTGATCTACCACAGGGAATGGCTTCAGCAGGTAAGCCAGCTGATTTTGATTAAGATATTCCTTAAAGAAAAACATTAAAAATGGTGGAATCCCTGGTTAGTAGCAGTAGTCAGGTAAGCTTAACTATAGACTTATGATGACACTCAAGTGAGGGATGGAATAAGAAAAGATAGTTTACGAGAAAGTGTTCTTGTTAAAAGAATAGGGCCTGTAGTACTTGTAGCTGAATTTAGGAACAACTGAAACACCTTCATTATAACAAAGAAGTTAGAAAGAAAACATATAATGAATACCCAGTGGTAGGCTTAGCTGCCCTTCTGTCTCTGCCATATTCTTCTAGTTCTGGTACAAGATCACCATGTGCGGGGAGAGCAGTTTTGCCAGCGGATTGGCTTAAGGTGAAAACAGACACAGAGGTTTCCTCTACTCTGGACCATATGAATTTTATTTTGATTGATAATTCATGGGTACACTCTGTAAATATACATGTAAAAAGCATCCAGTCTGAACAGATAATAGCATACTCAGTGCACAAGTGGGCTTTGAGCCTGTTGTGGGTTAATCCTGATAGGAAGATAAGCACCACACAAATGCTTGTTCATTTCCTGCCATGCACCCCCAGAGAGACACAGAAGTGGCAAGGAAAAGCAAAAGCAAGAAAACTTGGGGGTCAAGATAAGTTGTTTAGTTACTGAAGGAGAAGTGGAGAAAGAAAGAGAAAGTAAGAGAAAAGAAAGCGCTGCAGAGGCAATCTCTCACCATCTCCCATGGGTCAAACAATGTCTAACCAATTCCAGAGCAGAGGGTGGCTAACCCTTCAAACCCTGCCTTTCCCTTTTTTTTGCTGAGCATGATGTTATATGGCAAGGAATATCCCTTTGCCTATTTTGTAACATCCTTTTGTTATTTCATGACTTCTGCCTGGTTTTGTCCCCTCACAGCCTCTTTCGCATCCTTCATTCCCACTCCCAACTCCCAATCTATTCACGGCGTGGACAGAGTGAGAACAAGAGAAGACCTTGATGCTGTGCAAGCACTGTTCAGCCGAAACATTAGTGTGTTATCAGCTTTGTTTTGATAACAAATCTGGTGACACCCTACAAGCTGCTATGAAGAAAATTGAATGCAGTCAGAGAAAATTAACCCAGTCAGACCCAGTACAAAGTAATTTAATTTCCTATTGACCACTTTGGGATGCATGTGTGTGGAGGACTGGGCAGGTCGGGCCTTGCCTGGCGAGGCAGTGCACTGTCCCACACCCCACTCTCGAGCCTGTATCCCAGCCCTGCAGTGGCTGCAGAGGCACTGATCCACACCCACCTCTGGAGCACCTAACCCAGCTCCAAATGACTGGAAGTCCCACCTGGGGGAAGGGCCTAGGAAGGCTGAGGGGTATTTAAGGCTGAACGTGAGGCTATCAGAGGTCTTGACCCTACCACTTCTTGGAATTCCTATCTGAACACTGCTGGAACCCAGGAGTTGATAGCTATTCTATATATTTTCTGTCTTTCTCTCTTTATCTTTATTTTTCTAATTCCTTTTTCTTGGAATATTTTGAGTAACTTAAAATCAAGTGGGCTTAGAGTTTGCGAAGTTGAATGGGCCAAGTTAATGCTTTGAGACGTGTTTTATGTTGACTGAATGTTGTACTAAACCTTTTGACAAAGTTCTCTGATTTTCTAAAGTTGCCAGTAAAGTGTTTTTTGTTATTTTGGTCTCTTGAGAATATCTGATCAGTGTTTCTCTCATGCATCTAACTCTGAGTACATGAACAACCATAAGCCCTTTTTATGTGTCTTGTTGAACGAGTTGTTTGGGGCCTTACAGGCAGAACACTTTGGAGTCTGAATATTTTTCAGAGAACATAGTTTACCTTAAATTCCAAACCTCATTTGACTCATTTTGCCCTCTTGGGTTTTGTACATAGAACCTCTGACCACCTTTATATTATCAGATGGCTTCTGCAGCGGCTACTTTAAAACCTTGAATTCTCTGCAAGTTTCTACTATCCTTTTGGCATATTTTTCATCTCCAATTTCTTTGCTGCCTTGTCACAGAGCATCTTATAGAAAAATTGGCCTCAGCCTTGCAAAGCTGGAAAAGAAGGATCAGAATCTCCAGACTTTGGTTTTGAAGGTGGTGGCACACCTATCAGTGCATCTGCCTGTTGTTTTTGGAACTCAGGCCCAGCTTTTGTACAGTCTCTGATGATGACAAGCATCAGTCTTCTCAAAGCTAGTCTTAGACCAGATCTGGGACCAGATGTACTAGATGCCTTTTCTCCATCTGAATATATTAGATTTTCCTAGTCTTTCTTCTTTCACACTTGCATTTGACATGCAGTGTGAAATGTAGTTTAAAGAGTCACCAGTTTTGATTGTCTGATATTGTAAGTGGGAATGTTTGTGTCAATTTGGTATAGTAAGCCAGGAGAAATCATTGCAATATTAAAGTACCTAAAATGTGCACTATTGAGATTTAGTGCTGAATATATATTATTGATGATTAATCTGGAGTTGAGTGCAAGATGGAAATCAAGGAACCTCAACAGTAGTACCTCAATCACTGTTTCATTATACATCATGTTTCAAGTACATCATATCCAATTTTGACACCATTAACTTGTTGGTCCTGCTTCCAGGCAGTAATGAAAACCCCTATTGTACATAGAAAGGTCTTTAACTTCAACGCTTATTCTGCTACCTTGGGAAGTTCATATTTGTTTTCATGTGCTCTTCACAGAGAGCTGGTGCGTATCCCCCATATTTTAGGGAACAAATTGTAATGCTTCAGGAAGCCTTCTGCACTCGTTTAGTGTTTCTGTCTTGGACTCAGTTTTTTTTTTGATTCTAGGACTGAGCTGGATGCCTGCATCATTCAGAGTATATTGATGCTAGTTTTCACTGCACTGTCTCATTTGTAAAGACGAAGGAGAATGTATGATTCTTGTGGGGCTACATCTGTCCCCTTTGGCTCGATGATCTAGTGATCAGATTTTCTGACATGTACCATGCCTTGAAGGAGCAGTCAAGTAGATTCTCCTTTCATCTTTTGTAAAATAGCTCTAACATCCCAGGCATCTCCCCTGAAGTGGTGCCTTCCTTTATGAGGTCTGAATCATCTGTGAGCTGATTCTGATCTGTACTAAAACAACCTGTCTGGTTTCTCCTATAGCAGTCAAATCACACCTGGCGGCTATATAAACTTACTGTGCCTGCTCCAACTTTATACTCATTAGATGGCAACTAAGGGAGGTGGATTTGAACAAAATTTCAAGTTTGAAACATGCACATATGCCTTGAAAAGACAATAAAAGTATATTCACTTTAACATACATACACTTTGCACCAGGTACGGCAAAAGAATGTGACTACTGCTGAGTAGTCTCTCGAGGCAAGAGGAGTGCACGCGGGTGTGGACGTGAGTGTCATGGAACACAAGGTGGAGCTCCTGCTCTACGCCTGAAAAAAAGGAAAAGGCGAGGGGGGCAAGTGTCCTGTGGGGAATACAAATGGAACACAAATAGGGCTGTAGCTCCTACTACTTTTTATTCTTCTGCACAATGTAAATGTTAAGCGTAGTGTCACTTTCTGAGGTTTCTGAACATTTTTGCGCCTCTTTTCTTCTAGATTTTACTGGATGGTTACCATCTTATTAATCCAGTTATTTTTGTTTTTAATAACAAAAGATGTAAGTCTCCTTTTTTTTTTTGCTACAGCAAATGATTTTCAACTTGAACATATTAAAATAATAAATTACCTGGAAGTGTAAAAGTTACTATAATTATTTGGCAGTGCAAGATTTGTGCCTTCAATGTACCCCTTATTTCCGTTGCCAGTTTCTGTTACCTTAACAATGAAAACTGCATGAGAAGAAAACATAAACTGGAGAGGAAGACTTGAGAGTGGGAATAATGAGTATGAAGCTCAAAAACGACTACAGTAAATTTGCTGTTGCACTTCACAGAAAAAAAATTAGCTTCTCTTTAAGGCAGTAGAGTTGTTTTTTTTTTTGAAGACTGATGATAGCGGATAGAGCACGACAACTTCATTGACAACCCTTGATGAGATGATTTCTTGAAAAGTGCTGTGTAAAATATCTTGGTACTACATGATATTGCTGAAGCAAGCAGTATACTTCACTATATTTTAGACATTGAAAGGTGGTGCAAATTTTCTCTGTCTTCCATAAAAAAAAAAGTGCACTGAAAGATATCAATGGGTTCTTAAACTGTGGCCTAGAAATAAACTCCATCTCAACGTAATCTGATAAATGAAATTTGAGGAGTGAATAAAGAACAGTAAAGTTATGTCAACAAAAGGACAACTGGAAAATAGGAGTAGCAGCAAAGTTTTTAACGTAGGAAAAATTTTCTTGCCTAAGCCGGGATTGCTTCTTGGTGTCAGCCAAATTTTCAGTGTGTGGTGGTCTAAGGAATGCTCCCCTTTCTAATCACATAGACAACAAATGGTCTTCTAATATTTAAATAAGGCAGTTAAACCAATTGTGTGATTAGTTTTTCCTTTTAAGAATTAAAAAAAAAATCTATAATGAACATTAATTTTAGTATTTTAAAAGATTTGCCCAGATTTTGGATATAATTGACAGTACCATTAAGACTGGTGTGTGGTATATCTGTTAGCTATTGGAAAACAAGTGAAAGGAGAAATGGAGATATGTTTATTCAAAGGATTTGTGAAGAGGTTATCCAAGGATACTTTAATTCATTGAGGAGGTTGTGTGCAACCTTATTGCAGAATATGCAATAAGTTGTAAGGAGATGAGGGTTAAGATTTAAGATGGTTGAAGAAAATCTATGGCTCTGATTTGATTTTGGACTGTGGAATGCAGCTTATAACATCCAAGACCCAACAGAAATATATCTGTCAGATAAACAGCAGTTTGATTGTTAAGCATTTGGGTCCATACACGTTGTGTTAATAAATTTTTGTTTTGGATTAATATACCATATCAATCTTTGTCAGTAGTACTTGATTTTCCAAGTATGTTCCAAAGTGATATTTATATGCAAACCAAAGTATTTTGTTGTAGTGGCTTGTCTGATCAGGAATGATGACTTTATTTCCTGCAGATTGAATTAACTAAAAGAGGACTTCAAGGAACTCTCTTGGTAAAAGCTCCAGAAACAGGAGAATTATTTGTGAATTTTGACCCTCAAATATTAACTTTAATCAGAGAAACAGATTGCATGGCTCGCATGTGCCTTGAAATTCCAGCATTTGCAAGTGTTATTCAACAGCAGAGAGACTGGTACAAGAAGATTGTCAACAATTTGAATGTGGGTTTACTTTAGTTATTTTATGTATATGTACTGTACCTTAAGATGCTTGGATTCTATACATATGGAAGAGAATTAATGAAGATCAATGATTATTCACTAAGAAAACATTTGCAAATCTATTTTTTTATTTGTATGACTGCCTCGAGGCACTTAAATTTCTTGGCTTTATGTTTTCTGTGAAGTTACTTCGCAGATGCATGGATTTGGGGAAGCTCTGCAGAGTCTGGGAGAGAGATGAGGATGGGGAGGAAAGCAGGCTTACAAAATGCCTTGTGCTGTTGCTTGCTTTCTAAATGGTGAGCAATTTATCTCTCATCCAATAATGAAATCAACATTGGACAGCATTTTTTTTGAGAGGGTAGCTGGGAGGGAGGAACAGGTAGTCTGCTTTTCAAAAGTGTAAAGCATGCAGCAAGTAGAAGCTTTTTTTTCTGGTACTGGTGTTTTACACAGATGTCTGTGGAACAGTTTAAAAGAGAAGCTGAAACTTCCCTTTCTCTTGTCTTTTAAGTCCTTTGGATCATTTTATCTGCCCATGAACAGACAAGATTCTCAATGACTCAAGATGAGTATTCAAAAATAGGTGTCTAGAAACCTATAGCTTTAAAAGACTATTTGATTCTGAAATGAAAAAAAACAAACAAGCATAAGTCAGAAAGTCTTTATGACTTTAAATCATAATGTTATTGCCAAACAAGTGAAACTAGATCAGCATGTTAAAGAGGTATTAGAAAGAAAATAGTATAATAAAGTTCTGGTAAGGCTGATCTTATTAGAATTGCTGGAAAGTTCACTTAGATGTATTTTTTTCCTTGGGCTTTTTGTCTTCTATAACACTCATTTACAGACTGAAATTTGCAAGATTTTTCTGTCATGTGGTTTAAGCCCAGAAGGCAGCCAGGCATCACACAGTTGCTCCCTCACTCCTCTCCTTGGAATCTGGGAGAGAATCTGGAGGTTAAAATATACAACATGTGATTTGAGATGAAGACAATTTAATAGGGGAGGCAAAACATGCATGCACAAGGAAAAAAAAAAGGAAATAATCTGGGAAAACTAGGCAGTATCACAGCTACTTGGGAAGACAAACACCATAGCTCTGAGGGTCCCCCTCCCTCCTTGTTCTCCCAGCTTTCATTTTTAAGCATGATGTCGCAGGCATGAGATCCCATTAATCTGTTGGGGTCCTGGCTGCTTTCCTTCCCAGCTTCTTGTGTGTCCCCAGTCACCGGAGGAGTAGTGTGAGAAGCAGAAAAGGACTCAATGCTGTATGAGCACTGTTTAGCAATACCCGAAATATCAGTGTGTTAGCAACACAGTTGTGGTCACAAATCTAAAACATGGCATCATGTGAGCCATTGAGAAAGAAATTAACTCCATCACAGCACCCGTGCAATCAAAGATTGATTTCTGTGTGAAGTAGTACTTCACACAGAGCAACAAATATATATAGAGATATAAAGAGCAACAAATAGTGAACTTCTGCCAAAAATAATGGAAACCTTTTCCAAGCAGTTAAATATAACTTCTTAGGAATTTCAGTAATGTACACACAGATGAATTTTCTTAGTTTAAGTGATCATAAACATGTGCATATGAAGAGATTCAAATCAGTATATTAACCAATGTTTTTATTCTCTATTTATTTCAGGTGATGTTGGCAGAATACAGAAGAATTAAACTAAAAATACAACACCCTTTTGAACAACTGATGGCTCCTCGATTAGTAAATGTAGATGATGCTATCCAGCCAGGTCTAGTGTTACTGAACTGGACATCCTTGAATATTGAGAAATATATTAATACAGTTTTTTGTAAGCTAGGTAGGTTACTTGCCTCCTTCCATTAACTTCTGGTAATTGTTCTATACAAATGCAAGTTATATTATGAGATTACAATTCTTTACGTGGTTTGTACTTAATTGATTTATACATAAAAGATATCAGAATTTTCACCTGTCCTGTATTTCATGAAACATTTATTTTATAACACCACCTTCTTTTTGTCTTGTGTGTTCATCAAATTTTTACTAATGTAGATGTTAGGCAGTTGGGATTACACCAAACATAAAGTACGGTCCAAAAAGTCCAGTGTATTCTGAATTTAAAGAATGATATCTACTTTTTAAAAGAGCTCCTAGGTTTCAGACTTTTCCCAGTCCTGCTTTTTTGTTTCTATAATATACAAAACAACTTCTCAGGGAATAATACACTGACTCAGTTGGCACTGTCATTGCTCAATAGAATTTCATATTAAATTATTTTTTTAACATCAATCTCTTTAAAACTAATGTACACACATCTTGGACAACAGCTTTAGAAAACAGATGAGCTTGTAGTCTTTTCACAAGATTATCACAAGGTTGCAGTGAGATGCATTTCTTTTCTGAAGATACCAAATTCCTTTTTCTTCAGCTTAATTAATACAGCAAACAGATTTTGATTTTGAAATTTTGTAAGTAGTTCTAGAAATTTTCTTCAGTTGAAATGGCAAATTAAAGTGCATTTTGGATGCTGGCCTGACATTATGCTCAATTTAATTTTGAATAATAAAAATAGTTTGGGTCTGGATCAGGCACCTTGCTGCTATTTCAGCTTCAGCATTGAGAGCAGATTGCTATTAAACTTTGAAAATTCTAGTGATTGTTTTCTGTTAACTGTTATTTGGCTTCTAACATTTGTTTGAAGCATAGAGATTTTATTTGCTGAAAAATTCCATTGCTAGTAGGTTCTCCAAGTAGTAACTAGTTCAAGCTATAGAGGATGAAATATTGGTGACCCTCAATTAAATGTTAATGTCTTCATGTTTGAAATATGTGTCTGTTAAGTTAATCTTATAT
Organism: Callaeas wilsoni; assembly: GCA_013398955.1. Classification (NCBI taxonomy): domain Eukaryota; kingdom Metazoa; phylum Chordata; class Aves; order Passeriformes; family Callaeidae; genus Callaeas; species Callaeas wilsoni. The sequence continues at coordinate 51,876 of VWPU01012549.1, forward strand.
ATATTTATAATAGATACTATATTTTATATAAATAGCTATATGATATAGATTTGTATAATATATTATAATTATATAATATTATAGTTATCTTTTAGCATGTAGATAACATATACTAGGTAAGCATCTGTTATGCACAAAGTTAATTATGATTCTTGTGGTGAAGCTTGCCATAAAAGTTTAGATGTTTGAAATAAATTGGTTAAGGTGCAGAATTCGTATACAATGGAATATGATAGCTTGTTGAGGTAAAAAATTAAATGGGACTCTGCAAAAGCTATTGATTCAAACTTTTAAGCTTGTCTTGAATCTTCTGTTTTCTTCAAAAGCCGGGCTGGAGTTACTGCTTGATCGAGTGAATGACTTGGTTGAATTTCGTATTGATGCTGTCCTTCAAGAAATGAATAGAGTGCCACTCTGTATGTTGCCAGAAGATGAACCACAGAGCTGTGAGGAATTTCTTCAAAAGACTAAGGTTAGTAGATAAAAGTTTCATGAAGAAGAGATTGATGACTTGGAGTTTAGATATTTTTCTTTTTTATGAGATAAAAAACACTGAATGCAGAATTAGTGAAGCATGCATGGGGTACGCATGGAAATCCCAACTTGCTTGGCTGGGACCTTACAAAGGAACACAAGTACCACATGCAAAGAGATCTGAGCTGATGTTCTTTTCCATTCATTATTAATGTCAAGCCACATAGTGTGTGATATATCTTTTATGCTTTTATATCACTTAAAAATTTTACCTCTCTGAGAGTACCTTTTTTTGTCATTATTCCTGTTTAAGTAAGGGAATTCTCCAGAAGTTGCCCGAGGAGAGTAAATACTATGGAAAGGATTGTTTAATGAGTATCTCAAACTCTCCTGAGTCGGTAATGGAATGTGGAAAATATGTGCAGCAGTACCCAGGTGAAGGTGTTCTGGGAAAACACCCTTCCTTCACCCCATCAAAATACTTTTATGTTGAGGGTAATTAACCATAAACATGTAAATTTTTGGTTAGAAAGCTGATTAAGGTCATAATTAAATTGAATGTCAGAATAATTTTGTGAGGTAATAGTAAGGTATTGCATTTTAGCTTATAATGTCTAGTGTGTTGTCTCCTGAAATAAACGTTGGTTTGATTAAGACTGTAGAAAATCAAGTAGATAATCCCCATTCCTTTTCTATTGTAGCAATAATTATTACAATTGAAAGTTTTGATTATCTTAGTGTATTTGACTTTTTCGCCTTTTCTCTTTTGGCCATTGTAACCACCTTGTTGTTAAATACAGAGTAAAATTTAAAAAAATATTATATGGAATGAGTAGTACTTTTTAAGCCTCACAATCCATAGTTGTTTTCGTTGATTCTGCTGCTACCTTCCTGATTGGGCAGGTACTAAAATATATATTCACTAAGGTAGAGATATGTGAGAGTGAGCTCAAAACCTCTGCGCAGTATGGTAACTTGAAAACTTGAACTGCTACCTAGCAATTACACACACAGCAATTACAACAGCCAATTGATTTGAGTTACCAGAGAAGGAGGTATACAAACCCCAGTTATAGGTACAATGAAAAAATAGTTTGTAAGCTTATTGTAATTTTTAATTAGAGGGGACTAGAAATAACTTCTTCCACCTAACAAGTGTCTTTAAATTCCTAAAGAAATTGCTGCAACAAAAATAATTACTAAGTGGAAAAATCCCAGAGTACTTTGTTTAGTGGTTGCTATGATATTGAAAATCAGATCTGCCTTCCCTCTCAACTCAACAGAATCATTAGGAAGGCCAAAGATTGTCTTAAAATTGGAAATGGCTGAATATTTCCAATTACTGATTTTTAATTAAATGTTTGATTAAGCTGAATCAAATATAAGACAACAAAGAAGAAAAAATTAAAAGGCCATTATAGGTAAAAATTATTGTTAGCTGACATATACTTGATTGATTTTATCATAAGTATTAGAGAAAAAAGATGCACAATACTGTAATAGATTTCTGAATTTCATTTAATCTCATTGATTTCTTCTCTCTCCAGTTGATAATTTTCATATTATAATAATAAATACAATTTGTATAGATTTTATCTTCTATTTAACTGTAAATGGGAAATATGATTGGCTAATATGGCACAGCCAATTAATGTAAAATGACAATGATTAAAAGAAGTGTTGAATCTCCCATGTCCACATTGGAAAGTTAGGAAAATTAAGAAGCACTTGCTTTTAGGAGCCTTTCAGTGGAACTAGGTTTTATAAACATCTATTCTGCTACTAACTATGGATTAATCATGTGATTTGAGAAAGAAGCCAAAGCAATGTTGAAAGACATTTATGATATCTTGTCAATACTTAATATTTTGGAACAAACCAATTTAAAATTAATGCTGTATATAGATCCATTTTTTTTCATAAATCTTAGGCCTTGACATTTGTGTTCATAAAGGCTGCCATGACTGTGAAATTGACATGAGAATTTTGACAATAGGAGCATATAATTTTTTTGGTTTGATGACAGGAGCTCTGTATAAAAGGTTCTCAGATTTTACACTTCAAAAGCTCACTGGTGGAAGCTGCTGCTAATGACCTTATTAACATGTTACTTGACACTGAGGAACAGGTCAGTAAAGAAGATGAGAAGTCAATTGTACCCAGTGGTGAAAAAAGGGACAGAAATACAGGTAAGAAGATGGTATTGTATTGTATTGCTTGGTGTTTGTTTCTTTTTCATGCTGATCATTTGTGTTGGGGGACATGGTAGCTCAGGTGACTGAAGTACTGAATAGTATCTAATGTCTAAAGACTTTTCTTTGAATTTGCCTGGATAATGAATAATCTAACAATCATTTATCATCTACAAGATAGGTCAATATTATTTATCTAACTTGCATGTTGAAAAGTTAGTGCCATAGAACTACTTAGTAGCCCTGGTTAATATCTGGACTTCCTAGAGAAAAAGAAATAATGTCTAAAATTTGATGATAATTATGCCAATTTGTACTGAATAAGAAGGCAGATAGGAATAAAAGGCCTGTTACACTGAGGTGCAGATTACAAATGAGTAATCCTGCACTTCCTTAAAATTATTTCAGGCACCTTTGGAGGTGTTGCTTTATGGTATTTTTAAGTCCCTTAAGTAAATTTAACTAACTGGATTTATGATGTTTTAGCAACAGAAGAGGCGAGAAGATCAAAAAGCTTGGCTCCCTCACAAAATTCCAATGAGATGTGGGCTGGTCTGTCTCCTACAGCAAAGAGGAAGAGAGTGGATTTAGAAAAGTTAGAGGAAGAAGCCAATGAACTGCTTTCTTACTTCAATAATCGTAACATTGATGCCCTTTTGAAAGTCACTCGAAACACTCTGGAGACCATCCGCAAGCGCATTCACGCATCTTCCACCATCAACTTCTTAGGTGGCTGCATTGCAGTACATTGCTCTCTTTGGCTATATAAAGAAAAATGTAAATGTAATATCCCATAACTGTATAAATAAGAGTCGCCAGTGTAAAAGAAGGGAAAACAAAGGGATTTTGATTAAGCCGTCTTGTTAAGTTACGATTGATAACTGTGTATTTTCAAAGGTATTTTTTTCGTGACAGTAGGAAAGAGTCATTACAATGCTGTTTCTCTTAGGACTCATTGTACTGTTCTGAAGACAATCTTATGCTTGGAGCTAGACTTGATAGATCAATTTCTGATAAGACCTTGATAACTTGAAAAGTTATCATTTAAAGTAAAAGTTATCAATTATTAACTTGCCAAGTTAAGACCTTAATAACTTGAAAAGATGTTTGACCATGCCTTTTATATAAAACTGTATGAAAAAAATAGAAGTGTGTTTTATTCTCTTACTAATTGCCTTCATATATTTCCATAAATGGTGATGGAACACTTTTTTGAAGTGTTTTATTGTCACATGCCTTTAAGAAACAAAAATAAGGGCAATTGTCTTTGGTCTCTGTAGTTCATAAGGCATACAATACTATGAGACTCTAAGGAGGTTCTGTGCCCAATTTAATATGCTGACTGGGAGTACCAGCCAGATAACAAAATTGTCTGCTAAACAGAGTTTAGCTGCACAGAACAAATTGAAGAGGAGCTTCATGGAGAAAAATAGCTTTGCACTTACTTTTCACTTGTGCTACTGTAGAGTTTAGCAGTACATCTTATAAATTACTCAGGAATTCTTTTTCCCTTCAGAAATTACACTCAATACACTACGAGATATATTTATTGGCTTATATCAAAACAATGCCTAGCTTGATGTCTTGAAAAAAATATGAACAATGTTTTTTTTCTCGTTTTTGTTTTTTATTTAGAAAATCACAGTATGTCTAAGCAGAAAAAAGGTGCTCATCCCATAATTAGGACTAATATTAACCTATCTATCCCTAATATCATCATGACACCCTCTTTGGATGAGGTACAGCAGACACTTAATAAAGCTGTAGATAGTATTGTGAAAGTAATGAAAGGAGTTCGACAGTGGAGTAAGGAGAGAATATCCAAGGTTGGTGTCTTTAACAGCCTTACTTAGAACTAATGGTGCAAAACTTCTGCAAATAAAAAATAAATGTTATTCTCTCTTCAGAAGAAAGTGTTGGAGAGAAAAGTTGGTCTGTTGTGGTGTGGGAGCAGAGACAGTGATTCTGATGATGGAATGAAAGAGACTGGAAAGAAAAACATCCATGGTAATGATAAACTCTGACATTACTAAATTTGAATGTTAGGTAAAAGTGATTTATACAGAATGTATTGGAAGATATTAATTAAAAAATACATCAAAAACAGTAGACTTGGTAGATTTTAAACTACCTCGTAGATTTTAAATTGCCCCAGAGAAGAAATCTCTTTCTCTTTCTCATTAGAAGCCCAGTTTGCCACTTGTCCTTCTGTGGATTTCAGTAAGGGGATTTTTTTGTGCTTCTTGAAGAGGTGTACTGCTTTGGGTTATAGCATATATATTGGTTACAATTATAGTTAATTTTGCTACACAATAATCTTTCATGATTTGCCAGTGTAGTTTGTAATTTGGCATGTTCAAATGGCATCTTAAAACTTGTGCTTACCCTTTAAAAAGGGTAAGTTGAACTTACACAATACCTGGTATTGAATAGAACTCTCTATATAAATTGCAATATTGGTGTAGAGAGAATTGTGTAGAAGATTGAATAGACTAGAATTTCTAAAAGGATTTTCATTATTCTATGATCAGACATTAAGTTATTGAAGTCATTAGTTCAAGGAAATTTAAGATGGTACCTTTGATTGCCAGGTTTTTCTTCTCTGAAATGGTTTAAAATCAAGTTAAGTTAATTGTTCTACGTTGTACCTGAGATACTTAAAAAATACATTTGAGTCTTTTTAGGTTAGCTCTCTCTTAAGCACCTAAAAAGTAGGACATTAATACTTGAAGTGGTTAAGAAAAATTAGTCTTTCAAAACTAAGAATTTTGCTTTCAAGAGATGAAATAAAAAATGACAGTAGAGTCAAACTTGTGGATATTTGCTAACTGATGGACTTTTAAAAATCTTTTATTCCTTTTTGGGGACTGGCTATGGTCATCTCAGACTTAATGTTAATTTGTATTTCAAATTGTCAGTTGTGGGGTATTTCAGAAAATAAAAATGCTTAGTGCTGATATATAAGTGTGCAAATGCCCATATATAAGTAAATCGCTTAGGTGAAGTATACAGGACAAACCTTGTAAAAGGGGGAGAGAACAGGAAAGATTCTGTTTGAAAGATTGGAGTGGAACTTGTTCCAAATGTCACAGGGTAACTAGATGGAGCGATTTTACTAAAATGGAGACGTTTATGACTTTACATTGGCCTCCTTGACTTCGAGTTGCCCTCTTGATTAATAAGAACAGCTAACTTTAAAATGCATGCTAGTTGAAAAAATATGTCATTTGGTTTTGTTTATAGGAATTTACTTGTCCTAAACAGTATGTCTGTCCTAAACCTGCTTTTGTATTTGCATCTGCTTTTATAGATAGTGTATCAGATGCAGCATCACTCAGTTCATCTGATCCAGTGCAAAGCCAAAACTACTTCGAGAATGTTTCAGAGAACAAAGAAATTATTAAATTAGTGTCTTTACTCAGCAGTGCCATCAATTCTACAAAAGGGGTAAGACAATTGAGATGTTAATTTAATGTTACTATCTGAGGGATATTAATGTATTACTTTTAATATCCTTGAGTAATAAGGGTAGGCATTTAGACCTGTGATTAAATGTAATAATGAAAAAGTTTAGTATGATGAATGGAAAACATGTGGCTGAAAATTTGCAAATATGCTTTTAAAGCGTAACATGGAGTAAGTGTACTCTGTTCCAACACTTGAGGTTTTGAATACTGCATAAATTAAAATATTATAAAAAACTCTAGGCATAGTTGTGTTGTGTGTAGCTAATGAAGCCAGCATGATTTCTGCCACATTATGAAGAGGTTATGAAGGTTTATAGGAAAAAACTGACTGTCTGATTGGCATTTGTAAAGTGCTGCATAGGATTTGCTAGTGTAGATTAGGATTTATCTTAAAGGATTTGCATAAATTATTTACCTTGTTCCTATTCTGTACACTCTTTAGTAAACTGTAGGTATGGAACTTTCATTTCTTTAGGGAGCTCCACATCAGTTTCTTATGGGGCTGGTCCAACCTTTTAAGTCTTGCCATATGAAAATCTTTGACTCAAGACCTTGTAACTTCAGTGGTACTAAAGCATAACTACCAGGCTGGTGCTGAGTACTTGATAATGGTGGATAGTTATGATATTTTGGTACTTGATATTTAGTCATCTTGTAAACTTTTATCATTTAACCAGCTTTTAATGCCTGCATGTACTATATTTATCATAAGTCATGATGTGGATTGTCTCTTCTAGCAGTCATCTCTCATTTACTTGTTAGATGTAGTGCAGTTAGATGCAGTGATGATTTAACTTTCTCACATTTTTCTGAAACCCTGAGAATCAGAAAAATAATTCTCTTGCACACTCATTAAGTGATACTCAAATCAAAGAGACCTGAACTGAGTGTAGAAATTAACGTTAAAAAAAATTGTCTCATAACTTCAGTATTTGCGAATGAGTTTTTCTGTTTATGTTGGACACTGGAGTTCAGGTTTCAGTTTCTAGCCCGATAAATGGCAGGGAGGGACAAGTGTATTGTATCCTAGTTTTAAACTTTACTTCCCACTGATTCTAATGATTTTATTGTCTGAAGATTCACTTAATTGGCAAGTATTTAAACTGATCTGACAAATTGGATGTGATAAATACAGAGTTTCTGGCATGACGTGTGATCAGTAATGGAACTTGCTTTTGCATAAATTTTCCAGCAGCCTTTTGGTTAGTGAGGTGGTTCAACCTGCTCCACTATGGAGTTTGTAGTGGACTCTAATGAGCAGCTGCTAAGAAATTATATATATGCTATATACGTGAGGCTGAGAATCTTTCTTTGAACTTGTAAATGTCTTTCAGGAAATTCTTACAGCTTTGGAGAATTTTAGATGTTACCACCATATATGGCAGAGGGACAAGGAGGAAACCATTGATAAATTAATGGTGGGAAACCCATTACTCTCTGAATTTGAATCTGAAATTCTGCATTTCCAAGACCTGGACCTGAAAATCAATTCTGAGCCTGAATACATCTGCGTGGGAGCTATTGCACTGTACACTGGTAGAGATCAGCTTCTCTCCAGAGTCATGTATTTTCTGACTCCAGTAGGAAGGGGAGATGTGACAGTTTTGGATGGGTGAACTAGATTGAAATGGAAAAGAGAAAGGGAGAGGGAAGGGCTGTTTGCTGTTTTGGCTGTAAATGCATGCAAACAAAACGCTAACAAGAGTATCTCTGAGGCTCAGCTGGAGTTTATTACCCCACCTGGATACTTGTGCTCACTTATGGGGTGGATGGTAGATATTTGCCTATTCTTCTGTCACTGATTCCCAGGGGTACATATTTCACAGGAGGAAGACGATAAGTTTATGTTACTTCTTTCCTTGCCTGACTACAAGGAGTGAGACAGCTGAACCCCCTTCTATTTAACAATTCTACTGATGCTATGATCAAACTTTTTTTCTTCAGCTTTCATAATTAGACTCCTGATTTCCTCCTCACATTATTTTTTTTAAAGATTAATTTTTGAAAAGATTTTAGGCTTAGATGAGAATATTAACCAATTCATTAGTGGTGTGTAGGACAGAAGTTTATGTAATGGTAAATGAACAAGATGATGAGTATGGAGTCCAGCCTCATCCTTCCAGTAGGTATATCCTCAAAAATATCTATGATATCTAATATCTATTAATTGTTCAACACTTTTAGATGATCTTTCCAGTAGAAAAGATGATAAATTCTGAGAAGAATAGGAGGAGAGCAACAGTGAATTGCAAGCAATTTTATAAACCAATGCAAGGTGCCCATGTGATTTCATCACCTTTTTATGTGAAGAGTTAGACTGAAAAACCAGAACTGGCATCGAAGAGAACACATGCAGTAAAAAAGATTAAAAGTGCATCTTGAAAAATATCTACAATAGCTAATATCTATTAATTTTTCAATATTTTTAGCTGATCTGAAACTAGCACTGAGATCAGAAACCAAAGCCTGGATGACTTTACTGGGGTGTCATTGCAATAAGAAGTACAGAACACAGATGGAAGCAATTTTGACTTTTATAGAGGAAACTGGCAAGAAGTTAAATCGCAGCATCACGGACCTGGATGATATCAGAATAGCCATGTCAGCTTTAAAAGAGATCAGAGAACTACAGACCTCTATTGAGTCTCAAATTGGCCCCATTGAGGTAGCTAGTGGGAATGTTGCGTGTATGGATACTAATTCAAGAGAGCAGTTATTTTCTGGGTTAAATCTCAACAGTGAACTTTGAAAATGTATGATTTAACATGTGTTGAATGTTGAGTGACAGGCCTGTTGTGTTCCTGTAAACCTTTTTGTGTGAAATTCTGATTTGGGCAAGTGTAAACTTGCTGAGGTGAGAGGTAGTTTAGTGAACAGTGCAGAAATTGAGTGATGTAGGTAAGAGGAAGATGAGAATAGAGATATTTGGTGCAAGAAATCTTTTCATACTTTGTGGAAGAAGTCTGTGAATGAAAAGGAATGAGATTCCTAATTTTTTTTAATTTTTTTTTTTAGCTAAGCCTAAAGAGGGGTAAAAAGCTAATGTTTAGCAGACTATATGCAATTGATTGCTTTAATCAGCTATACCATAAGTTAAAATAAACAAAAGCAACTGACTTCCTTATAAAAGTTAATGTGATAGAATGCCTTTACTGAACATCTGACAAATGGCAAAATTAAAAACAGATGGTGACTGTTTCTCTGCATTCTTGACCAAAGTATTTATTTAAGAATGCTATAGTTTGGCAAAATGCACCATTGATTTTTCAGTAGAATTCTTTTTTCTAAGACATGTTCATGATTCCTGATTGCCCATAATTTCATTATAAGATTCCAATTCTGTGAGCAGAAGCCTTGAATCCCTAGGCACAAGAAGTGATGCGTCAGGTTTTTGAAAGGGAATTTGACATATTTTCCACATAGTGTTGTAGTAGACAGACAGTTAAATTTCCATTTTTGCAATTTGCCTACAATTTGATCAAACTGGAAAGCATGGATGGAAATAATTCCACGTCATACAAAAATTTTCAAATGAAATTGTTACGCCACAGGTTCATTGCTACCCTACCCTGTGCTAATTTACAGAAAGTGAATTTCAGCTGTGTTTTTGGGGAAATTCACTAAGAGTTTTCAGTATGTGGACTGTTCATATGTTGGTGGTGTAAGTGGAAATCAATGCTCTGAGAAAAAAAATTCCAATATTTCTTCCAGTTTGGCGTTGGTTTGCCAAACTTTGATAATGGCTGTGCAAAAAGAACAGAGTTTCTTTTTCTAACAAATCATTCTCTGTTCTTTAAAATGTTAGCACACATATATGTATATGAAGTTAACTGAAATTATCATTTTATGTATCTTGGTCTAACTTTCTGGCAGGAAGCCTATGCTATGTTGAACAAATACGATCTACTTGTTGCCAAGGAAGAGACAGAGAAGGTGGACACTTTGCACTACACTTGGGAAAAACTGCTAATCCGTGCAAATGAAGTGCAGAATGAGCTCGTTGCTTTGCAGCCAAACTTCAGAGGAGAGCTTATTAGTGCTGTGAAGACTTTTACTGAAGACTGTACACAGTTCTATTCAGATTATGATCAGGCAAGTGTTTCTATTTTATTGTATTAGAAATTTTTAAGGAGCAGTAGGAGCCTGGAAAGATTTTTCGATTTGGCTAATTAATAGGATGGCCCTCTACTGTTAGGTAGGTTTATTCTTGTTAAGATTGTGTTTGAGTTTCAGTGTAGGGCAGACTTTGGTTAGTGTTTTATATATGACTGACGTAAGTGATGCTGGTAATCTGTTCTTAAAAATGAAGAATTGAGATATTTAAGGTTTATGAAACACATCTAGTTAGCATGAGCAAATGTGAAGACTAAGATTAATGAGAAATTATGTTAGAAGGAGTTTTCTGATGCTGATATATGTACAAGTGACTTAAACTCTTAGATCCTTTTTCATTAGAGTATAAATGAAGCTGAACTAGTCTTTTCTGTATCATCTCTTAGATAATGCTGACTTTCACTGAAAAAGGGAGCTATGATTGCCTAGCTTTTACAGCGTAATGAAAAATTTCTGTATTAAAAAAACAGTTAGTTGCCTTCTTTGGGTTTTGTTAATCCTTTTTAAAAAAGTGTTTATTCTAGTAGGTTAACTGTCGTCTCTTGGTTCAGTTGTTATCTGAGGTGAGGAGGGGATCTGGACGCTGAAAAAGTATTTGAGGTTAGCATTTATAAAATGCTGATTAGAAATAAGTTGTGGTTATTCTCACCCTCTAAATTAACGTCTTTTTTGGGTTTTTTGTTGTTTGCATTTCTTTCTTTTTTTTTTTTTTTTCTTTTAGAATGGGCCAATGGTGTTTGGTTTAACGCCTCAGGAAGCCAGTGACAGGCTTACTATATTCCAGGTACTGTTAATTCTAAGACATAACTTAATACTTACTACAAATGAGCTAACACCTAAAGGCTCTGAGAAGGAATCTCAGCAATTGAATGAATTTTCATTGGTAGGTAGGTTTACTGATTTGGCAAAGTCTGTTTTATCTTAGTGAAAGCTAAGTTGGAATTTTTCTACACATTTGTAAGGAATACTGCTAAAATCTGAATTTTTTAGGAGTTAACAGAAAGGCTGCATAGATAATGACTAACAGTTACTGGATACAAATATCCTAATGAGAGCCTTCCCACAAGTTTAGTGTATTTGGCTATAGGCTATTCCTACATTCATTATTGTGTTTACTTCCTGTTTTTTTTCTTTTTCTTTTTTTTTCTTTCCTCAGTAGAATTAAATATTAAAGAATTAAACTTACAATTTTCCCTTTGAAATCTATCTTTGTGTGTTGATTAATATCTATTTCTGCAATGATGACTTTTAATGCTTTTCCTCTTCGCATACTGCTATTCATTTGAATTCCTACTATGTTCCCTGAGCTATATTGCAATTGACAAATAAATTATGTTTTTATTTGCTGCTTTAATGGTAGTAATTCTTACTTCAACATTCAATAAAAGATTAGCACAGCATACTTGGAGAGGTAGAATTTGCTGTATCCACCTTTTTTCGCTTTGTGTGTTATGCTTTACCTCTTTCAAGTGTGAACTTAGCATTTATTGTTCTGTCACTGTGCCACATGAAGTAAATGGCTTTCCTGTCAGCTTCTAAAGATGTACCTCCAAGCTAGCTAAAAGTTACTTTTCTCAAGAAAATTGTTGACAAAACTGTTGACAGTGTAAGCTGTTACTGTCTCTATATCTTTCTATTATTTCCAAGATTTTAGCCTAATGCAGCTCTAATCTCATTTTGGATCTTGAATATTTAGTTATTTAATTTTATTTAACTTTTTTTTTTTTCTTTAGAATCGGTGTGACAATCTCTTTCGGAAATATATTACTTGTACAGGTGGAGAAGATCTTTTTGGTTTGCCAGTTACTGGGTGTCCTCAACTGCTTGAAATAAAGAAGCAATTGAATCTGTTACAGAGACTCTATAATCTATATAACAGTGTCATTGACACAATCAGTGGCTACTATGATATTCTTTGGTTGGAAGCAGACATTGAAAAAATTAACAGTGAACTTCTGGAATTTCAGAACAGGTGAGAAACTGCTGCTTTGTTAAAGCTGCCTAAAGTACTTCTTGAATGTGATTATAGTTGGTTAGCAACAATAAACATGTATGAGCGTGTATTTATTCACTGAGGCATGAAAAATATGAATTCAAATTGAAAAATATGTCCATGTCATAAAATCAGAAAAATTTCATTTCTAAATATTGAGCATTATTGTTCCTTGAACAGATTCTTGGCTTTCTTAATAAGCTTGGAATATATGTTAAAATTCTTATTTATTTTGTCCATGAAGGAAAGTTTCACCTTTTTGTTGTAGTATTGTTGTTCATGAGAGACAGACTTATGCTAGATGTCAAAGGCAAATTAGTGAATTGCTGAATAATTTTTCTACAAAATGGGTTATACTGCATGCATAGAAGCTGAACTTTTCATCAAACCAGGAATCAAACAATTTAAAGAATTAAACCCTGAGGAACAGGGTTTTTCTAGACCTCAGAACTGTGCATAGCATCAGTCTCACCAAAAGATGAGATCAAGATGTAAAGCATTTCAATTGATTTTGAAGATGAATTAGAATTATGCAGCTACACTCCTTAACGGGAGGCTGTAGGTGCCTACCCAGCTATCAGCCATTGAAATATACTGGAAACAGATTTTCTCACACGAAGAATCACATACAGAAGCTCCAAATTTCAGGTAACCTGAATTTGGAAGGTATGTGTTCTGCTGTTAAAAACCATATACTGTGGTTTTAAAGAAAGAATATTTGAAAAAGCTTGCTTCATCTCAACATAGGTGCCGTAAGCTCCCTCGTGCTGTAAAGGAATGGCAGCCTTTTTTTGACCTAAAGAAGACCATAGAGGACTTCAGTGAATGTTGCCCATTGCTTGAGCACATGTCAAGTAAAGCAATGATGCCTCGGCACTGGAAGCAGATTGCAGATCTCATTGAACACAGATTTGACGTGGAGAGTGAAACATTCAAGCTGAGGAATATAGTGGAAGCTCCACTATTAAGATATAAGGAGGAAATAGAGGTACTGCAAAGGAAGAAAAACAGATACATGAAACCAAACACTCTGTATAGTATAGGAGTAACAGTAGCAAGAAGGAAACCAAGACATTTCTGTAGAAAGAACAGAGAAATAGACTATCACTTCAGGTTTTTGTATAAAATAATGACACAAATATATTGTGATGTCAACTTCTTTTTTTTTAAAATCATGCCAGTTGGCCCAGGATTTAATTTGTGATGGTACCTTGCTTTGTAACATTAAGCATATGAAAAGTAATCACTACATTATTGTTTTATTACCCCCAGAATTGATTAAATTTTGATGTAGTATACAGATTTTTAGCTATGGTGTTTGTATATCTGTAGACCTTTCCACTAAATAGCTGCTCATGAGCCTAATGTCACCTAGTGTTAAAGGAAATTAGAGCTAGATTTGTATACTAGGGACTTGAAGCATTCACAGCTTGTTTTGACATCCTGTTTATTTAAAAGGATATCTGCATAAGTGCTGTGAAGGAGAGAGACATTGAGCAGAAATTAAAACAAGTGATAACTGAATGGGATAACAAGACGCTTACCTTTGCAAACTTTAAAACTCGTGGAGAACTTCTTTTAAGAGGTGACAGCACGTCAGAAACAATTGCGACCCTGGAGGACAGCTTGATGATTCTTGGTTCTCTCATGAGTAACAGGTAACAGGAAAGGGAGGGACAGAATGGAGGGAGAGAGAAAAATATTAGCAAAAGGCTTTGTTTTAGTGAACAAATCTATCACAGAAAAGAAGGTAAATAAGCATCTAGAAAAAACCTTAGATCCTTGCTTGTCCTTGAACTGTTCATGGGCTAGTTCTTATTTTATCTAGCGTATCCCCTTCAATACGTTCTTTTGAAAACATGTAGCTACAGCCCAGGTTTCCTGAACAGAAAACTGGAAAGTTTTCATTGATGTAAGAAAGTGGAGACATAAGAGAGAACACTGCCTGGCTATGGCAGGCATACCACAGGCATTACAGGAACTGCTGCTCTGCCCCTGAAATAGGTCATTGCCTCATGCCACTGAAAATCCCAGTTAAAGTGAGCTTCAGTTTGTCTGGTTTTACATGCCAAAAGACACACATAAAATAAGGATCACAAAACCTGATCCATAGGCAGATGCTCAAAAGCAGGAGCTTAGGAGAGTTCAGGAACTCTGTGAGTTTACAGCTTTCAAGATGTTGGATAGCCGCTTTTTGAAACCACTTTACCTTAGAGTGAAATTGAAATCTTGCTCACATGCCACTTCTGTTGTATCAGAGTTGTGCTATGCACCTTTTGTACACAGCAGCAAGTTTGAGCTGATTTAAGAGCTGCCAACTACCTGAATTGAGTATAGGTTTTTATACTTTCACTTGAAAAATTTTAAGCAGAAATATTATTCCTCAACCCATGACTTATATGCTGCTTCTCAAGAGTCTTGTTTTCTTCTTGAAATAAAGAAATGTCTCTTTTTTATTATCTTTTTTTAAACTGTAGATACAATACACCCTTCAAGATGCAGATTCAGAAATGGGTGCACTATCTTTCCAACACAACGGATATCATTGAGAACTGGCTGACTGTGCAGAACTTGTGGATTTATTTAGAAGCTGTTTTTATTGGTGGTGACATAGCAAAGCAGCTTCCAAAGGTTTCTAGACATGCCTTTTTTCAGTTTGCTTATCAACATTTTAAAAATAAAACAACGGTGATGTCATAATTGATGCAGTAATATCACCTTAATTTCTTTTAGTATTTAACAAAACTGGTCTTGCTAGGAAATTAGGTAAGCAGTGCGAATGGAAGGCATGGTGTAAGAAAGAATAATAAAACTATGTGACTGTTTGACCTTTTGATTTCTAGATTGTAAAGCTGTTAATTAATATGTATTTAAACATTGTGCCTAGTAGTAGCCTTCTCCAGTAGTACCTACCACTAGCATAGTAGTACCTAGGAATCCTTATCTTAAACTTTCCTGCATGGCTTTTCAAATTAAAAATGAACATTAGTTTTAGAAAAAAATCTTCAGATTTGAGGCTTCAAGTATAATGACTTTTCTGTCTTTTTCTCTACTAATGTAAGAGAAAGTACCTAGCAGACTTGACAGCCAAGTATAAAATAAGCTTTATTGTGTAAGCAGAAAGAATTGTGTCTAAGCTGAAAAATTTCTAGAAAGCGTGATTACTAGTGAGAAGATTGTTGTTGAGATTACTGGGTGCTGGCTCTGCAAGCAGGTGCCTTTTCCCTTTTCTCTCTTCCTTCCTCCATTTCTTCCATTCCACATTCATTGTCATGTTTCAACAGGAAGCAAAGCGTTTCTCTAACATTGATAAATCCTGGGTAAGGATCATGACCCGAGCTCACGAAACACCCAATGTTGTTCAGTGCTGTGTTGGAGATGAAATAATGGGACAGTTATTGCCACATTTATTGGAACAGCTTGAAATCTGTCGGAAATCGCTCACGGGGTAAGATTAGCACGAGACCACATTCTTGACCAGATGGTTGTGCATTGTGTAACTAGGGAAAGAGCAATTGCTCAAGTACTGTCCCATGAACTTTGGAAAGATCATGTTATTATTCTACTGTGAATTCAGTTGAACTGAGCAAACAAGTTAGCAGGATAATACAACACCTCCAAAGAAGTTTCTACCAACTCACTGATAAGCATTTGATTTGTGGCTAAGGTGTCACTTTGTGTCTATCTTTGTTGAAACCAAAGCTGGTTTTAGCCTAGTTTCAGTCCAGAAGGCAGCCTAGATTTGTGTGTGCCGTTCACACTTTTAACAGATCTGGGAGACATTCAGCTTGAGAGATGTAAATAGCAAGTAAAAGAGTTCATGTAAAAACATTTTATTTCACTTTAGTTTTCTTTTTACTGGTGTTTAGATTATGGCAAATAATAAAAGTTTTCCATGAGATGATTTCTGATGCTAAGAGAGTAGTTTTAAAACAGATGCTTAACATGAATGTATGATGGATAAAAATTGTAATTGCTACATCTAAAAATTGGAATAAGAAATTGTGAGAAATACCACTTTAAAAGAGGAAAGGATGTATAAATTAACCCAAATCACTTACCATCTACCCCCTCCTGGCTTCTCTATCAATTTTTAAAAAATGCAGGTACCTGGAGAAAAAGCGCCTGCTATTTCCACGATTCTTCTTTGTGTCAGATCCTGCTCTATTAGAAATTCTTGGCCAGGCATCCAACTCTCACAATATCCAGGCACATCTGCTGAATGTCTTTGACAACATCAAAACAGTCAGGTTCCATGAAAGGGTATGTACTGCCCACACCTTACATTCCTTCACATTAGCAATGTGTGGTACTTGCTAAATTAGAGAGCTACTTGGTTGCATAAGGCATTCTACTGTTTTATCATGTTCACCAACTATTTGATGCTGAGTAGGCTTTCACCATTTAAGATTTAGTTTCATATCCTCATTTATGTCACAGTAAAACTTCATGTGGAATAGCAAAACAAAAATTTGCACCAGTGCTTAAATTTTAGAAGAGCCCACCCATGTACTGATCTTTTTTCTGTGGCTTCCTCTCAAATAAAATTTTGAGTCTTTATGAACTTATTCATATCTTTACATTGCCTATATTTGTATTTTTTCATTCATTTTTTGATTGTAAGAAAAAGTGTATTTACTGTCTCTCCTATTTCTGAGCTGTCCTTACTATGCATTCAGACGTGGTGTTTGAGGAACACTTTTCTTATACCCTTTACAAGAACAGATGGCAACATTTTTTCCTTTCATACGCATTTACTTAGAAACTAATTACCTCCCTATGCTTCTGAAATTCCTTTGATTGTCCATGTCCCTTAACTTTTCTGTTTCCATTATTTTTGATTCTAAGGCTGGAAATTTTGTAGGCTATTAACCCACCAGTAATGGGAAAAGGTTTCCTTTACTGTGACCGGAAAGTGGATGTTGTCACAGAATCACAGAATGGGTCAGTTTGGAAGGGACCGCAGGGGGCCATCTAGTCCAATATCCCTGCTCAAGCAGGGTCATCCTGGAGCACATGGCACTGGATTGCCATTGAAACTTTAGTGAGGTTCAGGAATTGTCACTATATTAGGGTGTGTCTCCTTGTTCATGACAATGTTTTGTTTAAAGCCTTACTGCACAGCAAAGTAATGATTTAATAGTCTTTACATTTCATTGAACAAGTTGATATAATTTATTAGTTACTTAAGTCAGTGTAATGGAGTGATTGCAGAAAAATACGAATTACTGTAACAATAAACAACATATCTATAAACACAAGACATTTTTGCTTTTATTAGATATATGATCGTATATTGTCAATTAGTTCACGAGAGGGTGAGACGGTAGAGCTGACTAGACCTGTAACGGCTGAAGGTAATGTGGAAGTTTGGCTCGGCTCTCTGTTGAAGGAATCTCAGCTATCACTACATCAAATTATTCACCAGGCAGCTATGGACATCCAGGAAACGAGTTTCCAGATTACTGAATTTCTTTCTACTTATCCAGCCCAGGTAATATCATTATTAAATGAATGAAGAATTATTCACAGATACGTATCAGGTTTTTTTCTTGTCTTTGCATTCAAAGTTGCAGATGGTGTTAAATACAAAACCAGTATTTAATTTTATTTGAATCATCTCAGTCTTTTAAGTTTTAGCTTCACCTAGCTGAATCCAAAAGAAGGTAACTTAGCCTAAAGTTCCTGTTTAAAAAGGATGCTGAACATAATAAACTATTGTAATGAAGTTAACACTATTTCTTTATAAGCTTAATACTTGACTACTGGAGGAAAAGTAGTAAAATGGTGTGTTTGTTCGTATATTTGGGATAATGCTATGTATTGCTAAAGATTTGAAAAGGAGGGTAGTGTTGAGGGAAAATTACTTTTTAGTAGAAGATTCAGTTGTGATCAGGAATATTGTTGGAGGTGGAATAAAGACTTTGTGAAATACCAGAAAAAATATTTCAAATTGAAGCACTAATTATTCACTGGTTAGTTAGTATTTATATAGAGTATATTTGTTACATATAGTATTTTTATATATACTGTAAATTATATTGAGCAGTTGTATAAGCAATGCACTGTAGGCAGTATCTACAAGACTGAAGTACAGGTGTAACTATGTGTTTATGAATGGAGTTGGGACACACAAAACAAATGCATGGGTTGAACGACCTCTGTAGGAATGCATGAAAAGTAATTTTATACATATAGTAGGTGAACCATTTCTTTAGTTTTTCTGTATCTGTGAATGTACATTTTAGGTGAAAGAGAAAAGATTATGAAGCATATACTTCTGTGTTTCCTAAGGTCGGGTTATTGGGGATCCAAATGATTTGGACAAGAGACTCAGAAGAAGCTTTGACTCTTGCCAAGCAGGACAAAAAGGTTATGCGTAAGACAAACCAGTTTTTCCTGGATCTTCTGAACATGTTGATAGATATGACAACAAAAGACCTTAGTCCACTTGAGCGAGTTAAATACGAGACATTAATCACTATTCACGTGCATCAGAGGGACATTTTTGACGGTCTCGTAAGTATTAAAAAAATAACAATGAATTATGAGGGATTTTCCACATAAAACAATGTGAAATTATAAGAAAATGTTATGATAATTATGAACTCCTGCCTCATAAGATAAACATTTAATTTCATGACTGTAATGATTATGTGTCCTGGAATATTATAAAAATGCTGATGTTGCTTCAACCACGTCATAGTTTCTTTTTAAGTAATTCAGTGGGTTTTCCTCTCCTCAAGCTGTGGCAGAATTTTGTAATGTTTCATGTTCATTCACTAAAGTTAAACTCCTCTGTTGTGTGATTAGTTAGGGACTTCTTTTTCCTCGTGCATTTTGCTGCAAATAATTGTCCTTTTTCTGGACTGCATTATGAATTTCTACAAGTAAATAAAATGAATATAGAGTTATAGTACAGGAAAAAGTTTGAAGCTGGTTAAAGCTGGTATCCTCTCTGTTCTAGTTTCAATAGCATACCTAATTATTACTTAGGGATTTCTTTATTCACTTTGCACATTCTCATGCTGACACAAGATGCTAAAATAAGGAAAATGAAAGCATTTAGCTTAATCAAACTTGAAGCTAGCGTACCTTTTTACCTATAAGAAATCCTGGACCTGATTCTGAAATTAGGCTGTCCAAGAAAGGAATTATTGAGTTTTTGCCCATTATTGATAGGCAGGCATTTATCTTTTCATTGTAGAATCATTTGTTTCTAGTTACAATAATTTTATGTAAAGTACAATTTTTAGATACAAACTGAATGTCATTTTTTGAAAACCCTGTTTTAATATTCACTAGAGCAACTGTGACTTATTCTCAGCTCTGTTGAATTCCTTAGATAGTATCAGCACCATGACACTGCCTTGAAATATCTTTTTTCCCAATATGCATGTGGTTCCATACAATTCTTATAGCAGTTTATAAAATCAAATATCACATTGTGTACTTCTGACTCCTGTAAAACTAAAGTGGTAGAGAGGACTAAAAGGAATGGTAATTTTAAGGCTAAACTGAAATGACTCTTGTTTGAGGCTTATGGACTGTTCATTTGTATTTAGAATTTTGACACACTCATCTAAAGCCTGAAGTTCCTCCGCTTAAGTATGCGATTGAGCAATAATACATTAACAATTTTTGTGGTAAAAATCCAGACAGATTCTCCACTATTCTTTTGTTACTAGCTGTCCTTTATGCCTTCCATTATGTTTGCAGTGTTGCCTTTGCATCTGCTACTCAGATACCATAATATAAATGTGAAAGTAAATGTTAACCATGAATGCCGCAGCCTTGTCTTCCCTCTCTTCTTAGTGCTCCATGCATATCAAGAGCCCTACGGATTTTGAGTGGCTGAAACAATGTAGATTTTATTTTAATGAAGACTCTGATAAAATGGTGATTAAGATCACCGATGTGAGCTTCACATATCAGAACGAATTCTTGGGCTGTACCGACAGGCTTGTCATAACACCTCTTACAGACAGGTGAAAAAGACTAATTTTATTCCTTTATTCTTTGCTGCCAAATCTCAGCTTTTGCAAGAGGAATTTAGTCGTTCCTGTTGGATGCAAAATTGATCTCTGCAGAGTTTATCCTTCACAGTCTTATCAAAGTCAGTAATTTCATATAGAATGGTTCAATATTTTTGTTTCTATGCCCTTTAATGTGAATAATTTCTGACTTATTTTCTGCCACATACTTGCATTGGTCCCCACACACATGACGTATGTGATCTTCATTTTTATGTATGTGAAGCCAATATACCTGAGGATCAGATAAATCCAACAGATAAAATATGTAGGGATACAGGACAAAAGTAGATGTTTACAGATAAGCTAATGAAAAGAGCTAAGGAAGAATAGACAGGAAAACCAATTTTGTTCAGCTGCTGTAGTTTGGAGATCTTTGATCTAAAAGGATGTTGAAAAAATTGCAATCCTATTAACAGAGAGATCTACCTGTCTAACTCAAATAGCACAAAGAATGCTTTAAAACCTATCATTGGCAGAATAAGGGAATTTTTTGTTTCATTTTGCTTGATTTGTTTTTTTTTTTTAACTATCTCATGCAAAAAATTCTAAAGTTAGTCTTGATATGTAACTTTTAGCTGGTGTTTTGCTGCATTATACATAGATGTTTCATTTATGAAAATGGGATGCACTGTGTGATCAAATTTTACAGATGGATGAGAAAGGAAAGGTTAGCTGTCTTTCATTATTGTACTCCACAGCATAATGTATTTCAAAACTACTCCAGATAAAATAACTCAGTATCCAAGCTAATCAAACTAAGATTAGGCAGC
This sequence comes from Callaeas wilsoni, assembly GCA_013398955.1. Classification (NCBI taxonomy): domain Eukaryota; kingdom Metazoa; phylum Chordata; class Aves; order Passeriformes; family Callaeidae; genus Callaeas; species Callaeas wilsoni. Next base: position 72,921 of record VWPU01012549.1, read on the forward strand.
ATCTCTGTATCTGCTTTCTTCCCTTCTTGTGATCTTTCAGATTGCTGATAATTGAGGATTATCTGTTCTTTCAATTTATGTATGATGAAAGGAACCTTAATATTCCCTGCATCACAGACTGAGTGAAGGCGTTTTGTCCTTACTGATCTAAACTATGATTAGTGGAATATAATTTCAGCACTTCCCCTTTCTCCTTAAATCAAACCTTGTATAAGTTCCTCTGGCACTATACAGAAAACTGTCTGCTGCAGCCTGATTGACCGTTGCCTTTTAGATGTTACATCACTTTGGCTCAAGCTTTGGGCATGAACATGGGTGGAGCACCTGTGGGACCTGCAGGAACCGGAAAAACTGAAACTGTGAAAGATATGGGACGGTGCCTTGGAAAATATGTGGTGGTCTTCAACTGTTCAGACCAGATGGATTTCCGAGGACTTGGGAGGATCTTCAAAGGTAAGATGTGGACCAAAGGTAAGCTGTTGGCCAAACAGTCAACTGTTTCCTGGGGTGCACTAAGCACAGTATAACTAACTGGGCAGAGAAAGTGATTGTTCCACTATACTCAGCTTTGGAGTGGCCTCATCTCAAATACCCTTTGCAGTTCTGGAGCCAACAGTACAACAGCATATAAAAACACTGGAATGTATCCAAATGAGAGCAAAAAAGATGATGAAAGAGCTAGAGGACACGACTTAAGAGGAACAGCTGAATATACTGTGTTTTGCTTTGAGAAAGGGACACTGAGGGGTGCTTTCATTGCTGTTTATAACTTCTTCATGAGGAAGAGTGGAGATGGAGGTGCTCTTGTATAGTCTTACTTGAAAAGGAATTAAAATTCTTTTCTTCTTTCCTTTCCCAACCCTCAAAAATAAACACCTTTTTTTCCCCCCTGGGGTAGATTAACATGATTTTTGGCTTGTGAATTGCACCAAACAAAGGTTAAAAACATAATAGTCATATGCTTAGTTGCTTTTGTCTTTGAAGGTCTTGCTCAGTCTGGCTCCTGGGGTTGCTTTGATGAATTCAATCGTATTGATTTACCAGTGCTATCAGTAGCTGCACAGCAAATAACAATTGTGTTGACATGTAAGAAGAAACGTAAAAAAAGGTTCATTTTTACTGATGGAGACAATGTAGAAATGAACCCAGAATTTGGCATCTTTCTTACTATGGTAAGTATTCAGTAAGTTTCTAATATACCAGTGATGATTGTATAATAATTGGGTCTAAATTGGCATATTAAGTGTACTTGCTAACTCTTATGTCATTCAGTTCTTAGAACTAAGTCACTGATAATTGAGAACATTGAGCACTGCTGCAAAGATGGTTTACAGGATCTTGTTTCAGTAATATCAAGCACATGCAACTAACAAATGCAGGCAGCCCCATAAATACAAGCGATCTCAATCTCAGATAACTTCTGCAGGCCAAATTCTGGCTCCCAAAGTATGCTTTTTGCTACAATTACAGAAAAATTGCCATAGAAATACAGGTAGAAGTAGCCAGTAAAAACAGGACCTATAAGACAAACTCAGATTTGAAATGCTTAGGTGGAACATTTTTCATATCTCATGGATGAAAAAGAGGAAAAAATTCTAGAGATATGGTGGTAAGTCTGCTTGGCAATTCATTTTGACATGTGACTTAAAGCCAACAAATTATTTTTACCTACCAAGATGGCATATTCCTTTGCTGATTCTTCTGTTTGTGGAAGGTAGAGTCAAATTCAACACCTATTTTTCCTCTCCAGAATCCAGGATATGCTGGACGGCAAGAACTTCCCGAAAACTTGAAGATCAATTTCCGTTCAGTGGCTATGATGGTTCCTGATCGTCAAATCATAATTCGTGTTAAATTGGCTAGTTGTGGTTTCATTGCTAATGTTGTGTTGGCAAGGAAATTCTTTACACTGTACAAGCTGTGTGAAGAACAGCTGTCAAAGCAGGTGATTATATTCATATTATGCAACCTGATCATTTTAGGGAAAAACTATATAAGAAGTCACAAAATATTCATGTGAAGAATAAGGAAAGGTTCATGTTCACTAAGTAAGCTAAGTTTGCAGTTTAGTAATGCAGCCCTTTGCTGTCCTGGAAGATTAACTCCTGCTGTGGGCTGTTGGTGCAAGGATGGGACTTGCAGTCATTCAGAACACTGCTTATTATTAAGATTTAGCTTTAATGAATGGTGATGGCTGAGACAAATAAAGGCTTTATTATAGCCTTTTTTGGTCTTACAGAGTGGGTTGAGAGGCATTTAGTTTGTGCTGCCTGTGCTTGTACAGATGCTTCTCAGTTTCCAAGGGCTACAGAGAATTCAAAATAGTACTGAAAAGTATTTCTCAACAGCCCTTGGGAACCCACTGTCTTGATTCAGTGACTTACGATTACTTTTTTTTTTTCTGTCACACCTTAGATTTTAATAGATGGTAGCAGATTTGGAGAGTGAAGTCACCCATAGTCATACAGCCCAAGAATAGTTGATGGATGTTTGGAGGCATTTGAAACACATGTACCACTTCTCCTACATATCCATCCATGTCTTAAATAGTAAATAAGAACTGTTTCATCCCTAATAACTTGGGGAAAATTTTCCCAAACTTCATATATCTTCTAGGTGCATTATGATTTTGGCTTGCGGAATATATTGTCTGTGCTGCGTACACTGGGAGCAGCAAAAAGAGCAAATCCCAGAGATACTGAATCTACCATTGTCATGCGTGTGCTGAGAGATATGAACCTGTCTAAACTAGTAAGTCCTGAGGGCCTGATAAATAATTTAAAAAGCACTTTGGAGCTACATGATCACTAGAAGATTGTGCAGCCTTTACACTGAAGCTGTCTTGGAATGTTTCATTCTCTGGGTGGAACATTTTGACTGGGATAAATTTCTCATAGTACCCTGTATGGGGCTGAGGAGGGAGTGAGCAAGGGCTGTCTGTTCCTTGGCTTCCTACCCAGGTTGAACCTTGAATTGTTCAGATTTTTTTTTCCATATTTTCCCTGCTACCTTTAAAAGCGACAAAATAGATATTTATGCAGTAACTACTTTAGAAACTTTATCCTTAAGTATTTAGTCACTCTTTTAAAAGAATCTGTTATTCATAGTAATGAGTACCATGTCACCTATCTAAATAGCTAACAAACCTCTTCTGTTGATACATCTTTTTTTTTTACACCAAATAAAACAGACAAATAATTTTTAAAGTGTTATTGCTAAAATCTACTATAAGAAATTCAGTGTGCGTGTTAGTGGTTTATTTTGACTAATAGAAGCATCACATGATCTCTTTCTGCTGTGTTCTTCTAATGTTTAGCATCTATAGGATTACTATAGATAGTTCCTTATGTTCTCAAGCATTTCTTTAGGTCTTCTGGACTTACAAATTTTTCTTTTTAAAGTTGATAAAATAAATAGAACAGATTTTAATCTGCATGGATTTTTGTTTTTCCTGATTTTCACTAGATTGATGAAGATGAACCCTTATTTCTGAGTCTAATTGAAGATCTGTTTCCAGACATCCAGCTTGATAAAGCAGGCTATCCTGAACTTGAAGCAGCCATTGACAAACAGGTGATGTTTCTCGTGATCTTTGGTGCTGTGGCATAACTGTCATGAAGTGACATCTAAGAAAATTATTGTTGTGGAGTCTATCCAGCTGGCAGTATTATATTTTATTATTTAGAGCAAGGGTAATCTTCCATAAATCTTTACCACTGGCATTTTATTATTAAACTTATTCTTCAGGAGGTCACTGAATGGTGATTATAGTGTCCTGTGGTTTTCTTGAGTCATGGTTTCTGGGGTCCAGATTGAAAAATGCATATATATGAGCTTGCCTTATGTGACCCAGGATTTAATATTTGTCTAAAGTCTTAGCAATTGGAATACAAACTTGAGAAAAGATTTACCTACAATGACATTTCTTCTATTTAATTTTCCATTAGGTGTCTGTAATATTTCAGTCAGGCTAACTAACAAATATAATGTATATATATAATAGATATATTAGAGGTAAATCTAATAGAAAGATTATAATGTATATAGAGGCTGGTTTACCTTATTTTTCTGAGTACATATTTGAATACCAAATATATCTTCTTTTTCCAACAGTTTTTTTAAAATATACACAAAGCTTTTACAAAGAGTGTAGTAATCTGTTGATGATATATCTATATCTATCTATATCTATCTATATCTATATATCTAAAATCTATCTATCTATCTATATCTAAAGGCATCAAAATATAGTTTGCGCTCTAAAATAATAGTAACTTGGTTTTCTGTCACTGTCTCTTAGGTGGAGGAATCTGGCCTTATTTGTCATCCTCCTTGGAAACTGAAAGTTATCCAGCTTTTTGAAACTCAGAGAGTAAGGCATGGCTTGATGACTCTAGGACCTAGTGGGGCAGGAAAAACTACTTGCATCCACACCTTAATGAAAGCAATGACGAGTATGTTAGTACTTATATTACTGAACTGTTATACTATAAACTTTAAACCTCATTGTTTCTTCTCAAAAATCTCAGTTGCTTCACAGTGAGAATATATTACTGGAAGAATGAGTTTGTGTGTTGAGATACTAATTATTCTGGTAGTATCTTTTAAAAGCTTAAAAATGTCTGACATTCAAAGCCGTATACTTCGTGTCCTTTTTTCCATATTATCATACTTTTATCAAAAGTTCTTATTCTAGATGGATTAAGAAAGAGGAGTACAGTCTAGGTAGGCAGCTCAGACAAGTGATTAAAGCATCTCCTGGGGTTTGCTGAGGTAATGCTGAAACCTTTTTCTAATCATAAGTATTTAGGTCTTTTTGAACACAATGCACAAGACAGGGACTTTGCAATATAAAATAACTGGTTTTATAACCATAAATTCCTGGTTTAGGCAGTGACAAAGTCTTCAAGGGTGTAAATTTTGTGTCCTGGCTGGAGGCTTGAGGACTATGTATGGGATTTTTGTCATCTGTATTTCTAAACAAAAATATTTGTTGAAGAATGTCTGTTTGATCTTATTAAAATAAAAGGTCATAGCTTGGGGAGAAAAACATCTCTTTTGAGGTAAGCTTCTGCTACACTGTTTCACAAGTTGCTTATATGATTTTCCAGAAGTGAGTAATTTCTGTAAAAAATAGTTCAGCAAGTGTTTCATACGTGCAGTACTGAGCTGTGCTCAAGAAACACTGTAAGTTCTACACTGCAGGGGAAAAGACTGTTCCATTTAGGAGAAAAAGCAGAAAGAACAAAGTTGCATTGCACTGTTTTCCTATCTTTTTTCCTAGCATAGAGATGTGAACTACTACCAAGATAAAGCCACCCCACCACTTTTTACAAAGCTGATCTTCTCACACAACCTCTTGAAATGTTAAACTACATGATCTGTCAGCCTTCTATCTTACATGGTAGTGCAATCTGATTATAATGAAGATATTTTAAAATAAGTAATTTTTTTCAACTCTTTCTTTCAACATCTTACTACTGGCTCCTGTTTTAATATTGTTTTTTTTTAAAGATGTCTGGCATAGTAGTTTTTAAGCTGTTGCTAATGAGATAAAAATAAAGGTTATATGATCATGGTATGACTAGATAGAATTTATCTGTCTAAGAGAAGTCACAAGAATATGCCAATATCATATACTTTACCTATTCTAAGATGTATGCAAGTGTACAGAAGAACAAAATAATCAATCATCTGTCTGATATTTATTAATTGAGTTTTAAAAACCTGCATCCAAACCAAATGTTTTAAAGTTCTGTTGTTCGATAAGCCTTCAAAATACTAAACTAAACCTTGAATAAACTTCATCTTGCTGCTTTTCCATTCCCAATGAAGCTATGAAATATGAATTGAATGTTCAAAAGTTTCAGGAGTTCATTCTACTTTTTTTGATGTCTCCAATTAATGAATTTTATATAGCAAGAGAAGTTTTTCAAGTAAATACACAAGTTCTTATAATTATGAATGCATATTAAAGCATATATTTGGGTGTAATGACTTTGAATTTGTCAAAGTTCTCTTACTGCCGAAAAGAAATGTAAAAACTAACTGATGATCTGCCTTCATAGATTGTGGACAGCCACATCGTGAAATGAGAATGAATCCTAAAGCTATAACTGCTCCACAGATGTTTGGACGCCTTGATGTGGCAACAAATGATTGGACAGATGGAATATTTTCTACGCTCTGGAGAAAAACTTTAAGAGCAAAGAAAGGTATTGTGATGGTTGACCTTGGCTGGACTCCAGGTGCCCACCAAGTTGCACTACCACTCCTTTTCCTAGCTGGACAGGAGAGAGAAAATAAATGGAAAACAACTCATAGGTTGACATAAGGCAGTTTACTAAAGTAAAAGGAAGAGTTTGCATGAGCACAAGCAAAGAGAAAAAAAGCTTTGTTCTCTACTTCCCATCAGCAAGCGATGTTCAGCCGCTTCCCAGGAAGCAGGGCTTCAGCACACATAGCGGCTGCACCAGAAAGCAAACATTGTAAATAACAAATGCCCAATGCTCCTTCTCCTTTCCTTAGCTTTTATATCTGAGCAGATGTCAAATGGTAAGGAATATCCCTTTTGTTATTTTGGGTCAACTGGCCTAATTGTGTCCCCTCCCAGGATCTTGCCCACCCCCAGCCCCTTGATGTGGGGAATGCTGAGAGACAGCACCGATGCTGTGCCAGCTCTGTTCAGCAGTACCCAAAACTCTGGTGTGTTATCAACAGCTTCCCAGCCACCAATGCGCAGCACAGCACTGTGAGGGCTGCTGTGGGAACATGAACTCCAGCTCAGCCAGACTCAATACTGGTATAATGAGAAAATAAGACAAGATAAAACCCCAAGCATTAGGACATCTTTATAAAGCACATTAGCGGGTTTTTTTTTTTTCTTACACAGAAGCATTGGTAAATTGCTGGAAGAACATCTGCCCCTTTAACAGTCTCTATTCTAAATACTTTGTGCTCAAATCGTGTAGTGTAACAAATACTATTTCACTGCATTAACTGAATTCTCTCTTTTAAATATTAGACCCTTGTATGGAAGAAAAGTGGAAGGTAAAAGTCAGTTCTCTGAGTACCAGTATCCTATAAAAATATTGGTGCTCTCAGGATTTTTACCTTTTCTCCAGCTGCCGTATTAAAAGGAAATAAATCTCATCAGTTGTGTCATACCAGCTAGCCCTGCACATGACATAGTCCATCTCAAATGGCTCTAGATAATTCTATTTAGGCAGCCAATTTCTGCCTAAAATTAAGCTGACATATTCTTAGACTGCTATATTCAGTAAAAGAATGGCCTTGATAGTTTGATGCTAGATGGTTTCTTCCTTTTTTGTCTGAAAATTAGTAAGCAATCTTATCATTATGCCTTAAAAGAAAAAAATAAAAGAAAAGCCCAACACTTGTTGCACTATTTTCATACAAAAATTCTTAGCCTTCAGAAATACAGGTACTTTTAAAATAGAAAATGCTTTTCAATTTAATTTTGGTAGGCTTGTTTCGAATCTAGAAATGTAGCACCCTTGACAATGTAGCATAGCATTAACTATTGATTTCTTTATCTTTTCCTTCAAGACGAAATATATATTAACATACTCATATGACTTCCTCAGATTTACTCTGTAAGAGTTCTGTAATATCTCTTTATGAGTCAGACTCCACACCATCTCATGCTTGAGATGCCTGAACTGTAGCTATAAAAACCCTCCACATATAAAAAGTTTATCACCTGTTTCATATCTTGGTTCAATGCTAGCAAAGCTCCAAGCCACCTAGGCCCTCATAATAAGGACTGACCCTGAAGGCAGATGGAGCATCTCTGACTAAGGGGCTGTCTAGCAGTGTACAGTGGGGCTGTCTGCTCCCTAAGGGATGGGCAACCAGAAGCCAACGTGGGATCTCTATCCATCCAGGATCTGTTGCTCAGTACCCAAATGAGGCAAGCAGAACAGACCCAGACGCTCCTAGGAAACAGAGGCGGGCTTTAAAATACATTTCTGTTAATAAATGGAAAGCAATGGAAAAACTTAAAAGGAAGCTGGGTCAAATTTAGGGACAGAACAAATGACAAGAATCTTCCCCAGATGGACATCTTTTACTTATGACAGTGTGCATGCTATCTGAAGGAGTAATTTTTCAAGTGTTCCTTACATTTAATTTCTCTACATTTATAAAACTCTTTGGAAATGAATGGTGTTTAAATTTAAATATATCTGTAGTTGTTATCTTTTTTATGCTGTTTTATGTAACTTGAAATACACCTAATTTATTACTGTCTTGAAGACTGGATCCATAAAACTCTTTCAGAGTATTAAAAACTGGTGACTTATGCTGATGGCACTTTATATACTGAAGAATGGATAATTATTATCAATAGGTGACAAAATGAAGTACCTAACTGAAACTGAGTTATGGAAATGGTAATTGTATTAAAAGTTGAGATTGTAGCTGTGTGCATGAATTCAAAATTAGTTAAAAATTTGTTTGCAGGCATTATAAACTGGTTCTTGAAAGAAACTAGCACTTCATCCATAGGCCTTTTTATCTGTTATGTTGGATTATAGGTGACCACATCTGGATAGTTCTTGATGGTCCAGTTGATGCTGTTTGGATTGAGAACCTTAATTCTGTCCTGGATGACAACAGAACTCTAACACTAGCAAATGGTGATCGGATACCTATGGCGCCAAATTGCAAAATAGTCTTTGAACCTCATAATATTGATAATGCTTCTCCAGCAACAGTTTCAAGAAATGGGATGGTGTTCATGAGCTCATCAGTTCTCAGCTGGAGTCCTATCCTTGAGGTACAACAGCTAAGTGTCTGTGTCTGTATTGGAAGTTTTACTGGTTATTTATTCAGCTCTTCACTTGTTTCTTTAGGACCTGTTTTTGTGCCTTTTGCTGTGAAACACTTTTTACTCTGTATAAACTTCTAGGTCAGTGCTTAAAATAGCAATGTTTCTTGTAGTTTATACAAGAGTGAACATTTTTTTTTAAGGAACATAGTTAACAAATTACACTTTTAAAAACATGGCTATTTTACTTTGGAACAAATTTGTAATTAAAAGTATTTTATGCAATTGAAGGACAATTCAGTTGTTAAAATACTACCTGGCAGCCCATAACACAGCTTCAGACCAAGGAGGAAACTTGAAATCAGGGAACTTGAAATCCTCAAGAAGATATAAATTCGCTTAATATTTCTTAAAATTTATTGCAGTTGGGATTTAGAACCAGAAATAAAGTCAATGCAACACCAAAGCATGTAATTTTTAAATTGATGTTGTTACTTGGTTGTCTGTTAACATTCCTAGAAGCAAAGTATCTGAAGAACCAGGCAGTAGTTACTGTCTCTCTGGCATGGAATGAATAATTCAGAAAAACAGAACATGTTTCAGGTGTGTTTTAGAGTCAAAAACCAGCATATAACATATTGAAATAATAAAGTGATTTATGAAGTCTTTTTGTTTTCTTTTATATATCATCTTTTGTCTTCCAAAACCCAGTAAAAATAAATCCTAATCATGACAGAATGCTTGTAAAAATATAGTGAATGACAAATTCTGAGACTAGAGCATACTAATTTTTTTTCATGTAGCAAAACTCTTGGTAAAGATGAAATATGAGTGTTCCCAAGAATCTACCTAATGTTCCATAGTAATATATTTCAACAAAGCTTTCAGCATTTAATTCCAGTTTTCTTCCCTTTTAAGGAAACAATAGAGACAATAGCAGTTAAAAAAAAATTGGTTTCTGATTTTGTGTTTTCTTAAGCCCTATATTGTCTTAAAAATTTGTCAGTGGACTACTCAGGATTAACACTTTAAAAAGTAAAATGAATATTAATTTGTTTTCTCTGCATTTCTTCTCATCTAGGCCATCTTGCTGAGAATGTTTGGTTGACATTATTTTGCTTTGATAAAATGTGGACTGTCTCCTGAATATCAAAAATGAAAACTTTCTCCTGTGTGGCTAAGACACTGATTCCTGTGGTCATACAGATTATATTCAGTAAGATTACTGTAAGATAATTACTTACAGTATAATGCCAAATTAAATTCTTTTGTATGGCCTTTAAACTTTAAGATAGGAATTATTTCCTGTTTATGAAATTCGAACACCATCCAGGTGTTTGTAGTGTATTCATTCTCCTGTTTTTCAGACTCAAAAGAGCAAAACTTTATAGGTTACTATGAGCTAACAGACTAAAATTTACTGTCCTCCTTTGCAGAATGCATCACATGAACAAGCTTTTAAAAATATTTTTTTAGTATTAATTTTTCACAGTATCATTCAGTAATTTAATTTTCCAAATCAAATAGGTTACCAGTGGCAAAATGCAAAAATGCATAATCCCCACCTAGCTAGTGTTTCTTAACTAGTCCTATGAAAATACTGTTGGCCTCACATTAACTCTCAAATGTCAGCCTTTTGTAGTGATTACTCTGCACTCAGCTTTCTTATCTCTTTAACACATAAAGGTTCTTATGCTTCTAAGTTTTATATATCTTGCTTGTTTATAACCAGATTCCTTGTCCATAAATCCCTGATTTGTCTGGCAGTGGAGTAAAAGTTGGCTTGTGGCACTGCCTAGAACCACTGTCCTTAGCAAATTAGAGGTTTCAGCCCAAACAAAAATCAAAAGAGAAATCAAAAGAGAAATCAAGAGAGATTACGCTGTAGTCCAAGCCCTGAGTGCCAGGCAGTGCCTGGTGCCTCTCTTTGGGACTGGAGACAGTGGAGCCCCTCTGGGAAAAATGAAGCCAGGACATGTATTTTGGTGAACAGAAATTATCAAGGTGAGCAAGGCTGTAAACTCACTTGTGATTTCTGGCAACAGACACAAGGTCTCTTCCACCTGCGGATCTGAAATGGCAGGTCAGGTATAATGCCCTGAAACTAGGTGAGGAACAGCAAGACCCAGCAGGGAAGGCACCAGAATGCTGGTTAGCCTTACCCTGTTAAGAGGAAAAGGAGTGGGGTTGTCATCAGATACTCCTTCCTCTGTCGGAAGCACCCACGTCCCTTTGAATTGTTGCAAACTTGGAGGTTTGTTGCTTGTGAAAAACTGAGGGTTGCTGCAGAGGGCTGATACTATATTTTTCTGGTGGTGTCTGAACCTTTTTTCTTTTAGAATGACATTAATTGACATGGAACTCTCTGTTCAGTCACAGCTCTCTGCAATACTTGAGAATCATTGCTAATTCATTTGATAAGTTCCTTTGCCAAGCCCAAAATATTTGTAGTCTTATTATGAAAAAAGTGTTTAACAAGCTTCCTAAAAAATTGGCTGGTAAAACTTCAGTTTTACCAATGCAAATACATGCAGTCAACACAAGTGCCTTATGTATGTTAGTGCCAAGCATTACTTTTTTCTTTTTTTTATTTTTTAAACTAATGTGGATACTTGGGAAAGTGTAAGTTATGCATCTAGGGCAGTGGCTCCCATAAGATTCCACTTGTGGTGTTCCTTTCTCTGCTTACAACACTGTATAGAGCCTACTGATGTTAGGCTCTCACAGGTCTGCCTCTTTGCATTGCTGAGTTTGCAGACAACCACTTCTTGGATGTTAAAATTGTGCTAAAGATTCAGCTGCAAAGACAGCAGAAAAAAAAGCATTTTATTTTGCATTATCACTCATGATTTACCTCCTCACTTTAAAGTGAGATGTGGGCTAAATTTAGTTGTGTTGAGGTGTTGTATGAAACTAGTTGTCCTTAATCCATAACCTTATGATTTTAGTACATTTTGGTGATAGAAAGAGACTAAAAAAACCCCACCTTTCTTAAAAAAAAAAAAAAAAAAATTGGATTATATAATCCAAATTATGTTAATTTCACCATGAAGTAACCTTTCCAACTTCCCTTCATTTCCCCCTTGATAAAATTGGCTATAAAATTGCAGCCTATTGTTGTTTGCAATTTGATCCAATAACATTTATTTGGTTTTTTTTTTTGATCTTACATCATAAATAAAATATCTTGATGTCTTTTTCAGTATAATTCCCTTTAAATCTATTTTGTAATGCAACATACTGCATATTCCAACAGGCCAGGGTAGATGTTAACCTTGCTAATTCTCAGATGCTGAATGAAACAGTATTTGTTGATATTTCAGAAGAACCTTAAAAAAAAATTAAAGAAAAATAGGGATAACTCAGGAAGTTGCTGTATATGTTTATATTTTCAATTCTTACCATTTGTAAACAATTACATATAGCTGCCTACTGGGATGCATTATTATGACATATGCAACTTCCGAGTTCAGTGAAATAGTTCTCAAACTTTTCATGTTGCTGTTCTCGTGTATCTGTTTTAAGTACTTCTGCCTTTTAATTTTTATCACCTTTTTTCCCACCTACACATTTCTAGAAAGGTTTTTGATATACATACTTATTTGTAATCAATCCCAAAGTTTATTTACTTTGGGAATTAAAAGTAGAATTTCTAAATATTATGAAGATAGTAGAAAGAATCATAGAAGCACAATGTAGTTGAGCTTGGAAGGGACCTCTAAAGATAATGGTGTCAAATACAACATTAGTCAAGTCAGCCTAGAGGAGGTTGCTGAGGTCTGTGTCCTGTTGAGTTCTGAGATGGAGACTCCAGGAGCTCACTGAGAAGCCTATTCCAGTTTTGATTACTCTCACAAGAGAAAAGCATACTATGTTTAAAGCAAATTTATTTGATTTCAATTTGTTCCAAATTTTATTTTGAGTTTTGGGGAAGAATCTGCAAGTGGTTTTGCTGGTGGTTGTATTTTATGTAGGAAATGAATTTATGGGATGTAAATGAGAAGTATTCTGCCATGCAGATGAGAGAAAACTTCAAGGTAACTCAAAAATCATGATACTACTTTGAATTAAAGGCGTCAGAGAACGAATCCTGTTCTATGATCTTAAGAAATGGGTAGTTTTACATAGGTTTTTTTTTACAGCATTACAGATATTGAGGTACACCATAAAAACTCCACACTCACCAGCAGATATCCCCCTGTCTTTTTTTGTACATCTGCCAGATCTTTTTGCTTTTCCTCTATCTCTGTTAGAAATAACATGTAGAATAAATCAAATTTGTGTTCAGTACATATTGTATAGTTTCTTTGCAGAGTTTTTGAATACCTTTCATAGCTGTTGTGATTAAAAAATATTTGAAAAGGATGATTTTTGTGCTGTTGGACACAGCTTTTTCTTTTCAGTTCTCTTCATCTTTAACATCCGCTAGGAATTATGCATACCTGGGCAAAATTTGACCTTCTGTTAATTAAACCCTGCCCAATGGGCAAGGAATCTTAACTGCACACACTACCCCAACCTTTCTCCTATTCTCTCCCCAATAAATCAGTGTTCCAGTCTTCCTGAACCTTTTGAATTACTATACTTGGACTTACTGAGACTTGCATTGGGAGCTAAATTTGTTTTCTTGACATGCTTTGCAACAGGGATTTTTGAAAAGATGTTCCTTCCAAGAGGCTGAAATTCTACGTCAGCTGTATTCTTCATCGTTCCCAGACTTGTACCGCTTCAGCATTCAGTCCCTGCGTTTCAAGACTGACATGTTGGAAGCCTTTGTGATTATGCAGAGCATTAATATGCTGCAGGGCCTTATCCCATCTAAGGTAGGTAGTGTACATATACTTAATGTATTGGAGAGAATTTTAAGTAATGAAGTTTTGTCGACAGGGATTCTTTGATCACTCGGAATGTCAATGGAGGTGCGAGTTAGTAAGGAATATCTTCTGTTTCTTTAGAAAGCAATAGCTGGGATGTGACCTCTCTCATAATCTCACATTTGGATTTGATGTTAAGCACTGGTTTATGTTATGCATATGGAGCATGCATTGGCAATTTTCCTTTTTTTAAATTTTTATGTGATTTGTTATTGGTTTGTATTGATTCTGTCTTATCATTGAAGACATCTCTAAATTTAAATATGACTGAAGACTTCTAACCTCGTGTTACTAATGATTATCAAGTGGAGTTTTCAGGCTGTTGAAAATTAAAACCTAACTCAATCCTTCAGGATCAAGGTGGGGAGCTGACTGCAAAATACTTGGAAAGGCTGTACATCTTCTCTCTCATGTGGAGTGTAGGAGCATTGCTAGAGCTGGAGGACAGGTGCAAAATGGAATACTGGCTTCGAAACCGTGCAACAGCAAAGCTTGATCTTCCCTGTATCCCAGAAGGCAGTGAAGATACAATGTTTGACTATTATGTGGCATCTGATGGTTAGTACCTCAGCAGGGTGATATGGGGTAAAATTTAAAAGTTGTTTTTAAATTGTGCTTTTTTTTTAGGGCATTAATTGAGAAGTATTTTGTAGCTCACCTTCTTTTGTTTCCCTTGGCAAGTTTTGTTTTATGGCTATGCTTTTCTGGTGGTGTTGTGTTTAGCTTTTCTCCTGTTTCCAGTGAGAAGTCAGAATGTGGATATATTGCTACAAAAAGCTGCATGGACTTTGTGGTGACAAATTGTCAAGTGAACAAAACCAGATAATCCTTGTCTTTGTCATAATTTATGTAGGAAAGAGGAGTAAGCCTCTTAGATACAACTTGAGAGATTCTATGATTATATCGTTCTATAAATTTTAGTCTGAATACAGAGAGGGATTGCTCTACGTGAGACAGAAGCACAGACTGATGAGTGAACTGAATGGAAAATAAAGGAAGTGATGATGAAGCATTTCTAAAACATTAACTTAATTTCTCTCTTGTTAGGTACATGGATGCACTGGAATACACACGTGGAGGAGTATGTATATCCCAGTAGTGGTACACCAGAGTATGGCTCAATTCTTGTGCCTAATGTTGACAATGTGAGAATGGATTTCCTTATTGAAACCATAGCAAAACAGGGCAAGGTACTTTTTCTATATTTCATATCAAAGCACTGCCAGCAGTACACATGATGAAAGTTTTGGATTAGCAGTGAAATATTATATTATTGAAAAGGAAGAACTTCATTTTCTTTTAGATATAAAATGGTGTTTCCAGAAGCTACTTTAATGCGAATATGCTTAAACTCTTGAATAGTCACTGCTTCCAGACTTTTTTGTCTTGCCTTCACCCCTTCTTTCTCTAGTGGAAATAACTGTAATTACAGCTGACATCAGGTCAGAACAGAACCAATATTTTCGTGTACTGATGAGAGAGGGAGAAGCACAGAGGTCAGGAGGCTCATATCTGACTCTGCTGATTGAACTCTGCCGGCATGGGTCAGTTAGGGAATTTATGTAGCTTTAGGTTATGCAACCCTATTCTTCACCAGAACTGTGTCACATAAGCAATTGAAACTTTACAGATACTGAGTCTCTAGATTATTAAACCCTTTTTCAAACTGCTCTCCTTGTTAGTTTTATTGTGCTGACTGACATGACCATTAAATGCAAATATTTTTAACTTGTCAGGCCTGCAAAAATCTATAAGATATTAACTATTTTACTTCTACATGTCTCTTGTTAAGAGTTCACTTTACATAACTTTTCTACTTTCTTTTCTGTTTAAAAGCTAGATGGGATTGTTGAGCTCTTGCTAAGACACACAGCTCTAGTGTTTCATCTTTTTTCAATGTTGTCTTTGTCTAGGCTGTCCTACTAATTGGTGAGCAAGGAACTGCAAAGACTGTTATAATCAAAGGTTTTATGTCAAAATATAACTCTGAAAGCCACATGACTAAGAGTTTGAATTTTTCATCTGCAACGACCCCATTAATTTTCCAGGTATAGTAGTGATTAATCTTCTCATACAAGATGGCTGATAATTTGCCAGGAGGATGCTTCTGAAAGTGATTCTGAACAATAAAAAAGCACCTGTTCAAATGGTTCAAGTGTCCTAATGCATGATTTAAGACTTCTGTAAAAAAATTGTTCCTTTCAACTTTTTCAGTAGCTATTGAGCTGTTCTTGGACTTCTACAATACCATGCCTATTATTTTCTTCATCATATGTTATGTTTTTGTGTCAAATATATCAGTTCTCACTAACTGGGAAGAGCTGTTAGATTTCACTAAACACCATGGGTAATATAAGTGCTACCCACAACAATCTGTCATTAAAAGTGTGCTGTCTGTAATTTAAGTGTCAGTCATTTCAATTACTCATTAAAAAAGCAACACGTGCAGTGCAGCTGCTCTACATACAATTATGAATGCTTAAATCCCGAGCCGTACTGCCTGTCCAAATTTCTACCACACTAATTTGAATTATTTGAAGTGTCTTTAACCTCCTGGCAATATATTTAGGGAATATTTTTAATGCAGTCTGGTATGCCAGGCCAAAGCACTGTCTGGGCTGTAAGTGCTGTCTATAGGCTTGATGAATCACCTATCATCACGCCTATATAGCGTAGTAGAAACTATTAACATGTTATATAATATACAAACATGTAAATTTGGTCTAAATTTCCTTAGGATTTTTCCTTCTATTTATTGGGCTTTAAACAAAAAGTAACATATTTTTATAAAATAAATGTAGATTTAATTGGTGATAGGTGAGAGTCTTCTGATCAGGACATCTGAAACAGATGTGCAAGATTAAGTCAAATCTCTGTTAACAATCTAGATCAAAACATTCTTTTCTGATATGTACTTTAAAATTACTCCAACTTCTTAAAATCTTGGTTTAACTGATGCCACTAGTGTAAGAAGACAGGAGTCTAGGCATAGTGTAAGAATGCAGATATATAGGTTTACCATGAAGAATCATTATTTATGGTTAAGTGAGTTTTCACTTGGTATAGAGTAAATAAAAACTGTACCTTAAGAGGGACAGAGAAATGGAAAGATGATGATAAGAATAGTAGTGGCAAGTCTACCATTAGGCAAAATTATCTCATCAAGTGTACTTATATATGTGAGTTTAATTATCATTGTATGCTTTTATGAAGTGCACTGATATCCGCTGGAAAGGTCTCCCAGAATTACATCTTTAACTTAATCTTTATTGCTGTCAATCATCAATTTTTCTGATAAATGAGTAAAATGAAAGAAAAGTTTGAAATCTATTCATATTTATGAAACTCTTAGGCATGGTTGTCTACTGTAGACACCAGCCTAGTGCTGTATAGCTTGGGATTTCAGATATTCTAGTTGAACTAGTGCAATTACCTCCAGTAGATGCCTTGTCTACACCTCACTTAGTAAAATTCTATGTAACAGAACCATCAATATGTTTAAGTGATTGAATCATGTATGAAATGAAGCGCTCTTTCTAACTATGCTGCTAAATGTTTTTTAACAGCGTACAATAGAAAGTTATGTGGATAAGCGCATGGGCACGACTTATGGTCCACCTGCAGGCAAAAAGATGACGATCTTCATTGACGATGTGAACATGCCCATAATCAATGAATGGGGAGATCAGGTTAGTTTGTAAAAGAGGAAAGAAGAAGACAAAAGGTTTTCTTTGTTTTCTTGCTACACTGTAAAATTGGCTTCTCAATCATTCAGAATAGGGTATATTTGATATGTAGTACTTCAATCTTCAAGTCTTTTTAAAGAACCCATCTACATTAATTTGTCAGGAATTAAATGAAAAGAAATATGCTGACTGAAAGAAGCAGTTTGAGTACTTAAAACATGCCTGTATAATTTTAATAATGTTTTTTAACAACACTCATTTTATAATTAAAAATAACAAGTCTTGGGCACACAAATTTTGATAACAAACTGACATTGTGGGCAATAATTAAGATACTGTGAAACCTGAGAGGTAAGAAGTGTCTTCTATGCTTTAGACAAAGCAGAAGTAATCTTTATGTATATTGACAGGGTTGTTCTGAAGTATACTGCTTTGGAAACTAACATTAGAATTTCTATAGAAGTATAGCTGTAGGACGTACTCTCAGTGGGGTGTTTTCAGCTTGTCAAACAGAAATGTAATGTGCTCGTTTATGGTTAAAGAAAAAGATCTTGCATTCTTTTTTATGGAAGTAATTATATGATTTCAGCTTGAAAACCATGCTTGTGATTGTTACATAGGAATCTCAACACAAATATTTTGTATCATTCACAACATGGAAAGATGAATTAGTTTGGACTTGATTAGGAAAAACTGGAAATTTTGTTTTAAAAGGCAGAAGTATTTCCAACAGTGTTGGAAATCATGCAGCAAACCAGTGAGAGTAAATTGTCGTATGAATGATTAGTTCTAAACAAGTGTACCCCTCCACTCCCACGATTTTTATCCTTAGATTTTACCAAACGTGCTTATTTCTTGCAGTGCACTTTTGTCCTGAAGCAAATAAGCAGAGGGTTAGAAGACAAAAGTGTTATACTCTTAGTTAGGTCTTTCAAATATATAGTAATGTTTTGTATTTCATTTAGTTGTATGTATAATATTCTGTTGTATAAAACTTGGTTATTTTACAGGTCACTAATGAGATAGTTAGGCAACTGATGGAACAGAAAGGACTGTATAATCTGGAAAAACCTGGTGAATTTACAAACATTGTGGACATTCAATTTTTGGCTGCCATGATCCACCCTGGGGGAGGTCGCAATGACATTCCACAGAGGCTGAAGAGACAATTTTCAGTGTTCAACTGTACCCTGCCTTCTAATTCTTCCATTGACAAAATTTTTGGTAAAGGGAAATTAGCTTTTTATCCATCCTATTTTTGAAAGTAGTAGTTGATTTTTCCTTATCCTTCTATTTATACAAGTGATTGTTAAAATTAAGGCTTAATTCCCCTCTGATTTGTTTACCAGCACATTTTCCTTCAGTAATCACTTCCCACCTGCAATGTCATCAATCTCTAAGTTTTTCAGGTCCAGTCACATCTCTGAAACTCTTGGTAGGCTCAGATTTAGTAAGAATGACATGAAGGTATCATTTTAGTGACAATGCTGGACAGTTGCTCAGGTGACACTGCTGCTAAGAATGAATGACTAAAGACTAGACTTTCATGAAGGATGGGCTCATACTGATTTCAGACAGGTTAGCTATTCAAAGCCTATGGAAGATATTTTGGGAGAAAAAAAGAACATTTTAATGGGCAGTTAATTAAAAGCTAAATTGAGCTGGTGGCAGAATGGTGTTAAGAAAGGCTGAATCTAGATTTGAATAAAAACTGGAAAGCCATTTCAACAAACTGGAAAATGTTTTGGGGATTAAAAAAAAAAAAAAGAAACAGAAATTTTAGTCGATCGTTGCTCTTGATGTTGCACTAACATGTCTTTGATTTGGCAATCTTTTTTCCCACAGGTGCAATTGGAGAAGGGCACTACTGTAGTGAGCGGGGATTTTCAGATGATGTGAAGAAAACAGTAGCCAAATTGGTTCCATTGACACGCAGGCTGTGGCAGATTACAAAGCTAAAAATGCTGCCCACACCGGCCAAGTTTCATTATGTCTTCAACCTTCGAGACCTCTCGAGGATTTGGCAAGGAATGCTGAACACTACATCAGAAGTGATCAATGAACCACAGGTAAGTGCAGCACATCAGTCACCTTATCATAATTAGCGTAGGAAAGAGGATGAAGAGTCTATCTTGTCATTTGAGTCTGCTTTTAAGAAACGCAACTTTAGTGGTGTTTTTGAGGCGAAGGTGTTTTAGCCCAGCTTTTATAGTACGAACTGAAATGACAACTTTGTTTCAAAATGATAACAAAACCCACTTGTTTTGTCACAACAGTTTGCTTCTGTCTGCTTTTCCTATTACTGACAGATGCTACTTTATTTGAAAGAAGTGAGAAAATAAGTGAGAAGCAATGAAATTACTTTAACCCAATGAAAATGCTCATATATTGATTAAAAAACTAAATAGTTCCTCCTCTCCATTACTGTATTGAGACTTTCAGTCACTACCTAA
This sequence comes from Callaeas wilsoni, assembly GCA_013398955.1. Classification (NCBI taxonomy): domain Eukaryota; kingdom Metazoa; phylum Chordata; class Aves; order Passeriformes; family Callaeidae; genus Callaeas; species Callaeas wilsoni. Next base: position 92,725 of record VWPU01012549.1, read on the forward strand.
TTTCTGTCTAACAAATGGTTTCTGGCTTATGGTTTAAAAGGAAGAAGTAGTAATAGGTATTAGAAATATTTTTTTCCATAATCCATCTTTCTTCCAGTAAAACATCATTTCTCTTCTAATTGTTTTAAAGAAAAGTAATTTAGAGTTTTAAGCTCTGAAACATGTCGTGTTGGAATGTTTACCAATGTTCATGGTAAATATGGAAAATTCGTTAAATATTTGGGTTATATAAATGCTTCATGTACAATGTGCATCTCTGTTTGTTGAATAAACTCCTGAATTCTACTGCATCTAAAATTTAAAGTTCAGAATGGATTTTAATTTCTACAGCTAAAATATTGAGCACTTACATTATTTTTTATATGTATATGTATACACACACTCAGTTAATGTGTTTTGAAGTGTAAAAACCAATTGGTCAAAATATTATTATATAAATTTGCGTAGTAGTTCTGAGACTTGACATAGTATGTGTCATTTGTACAAAGTGCTGTAGGCTGAATCAAAACTTCTTCAAGGAGTACTTGGAATTTTTTCTACTACTGTATAGTAGTAGTATAGGATTAAAACCAGCGCTGATAGTATTAACTGGCTGTCAGGTTTTCCTTTTCCATCCTACGACCAAACTGAGGGACTTTAAAAGTACATTTAATTTGGAGAAAGAATAACATAAACACTTAAACATTTTTTTTGTTGTTATTTTCTAACTACTTTGGCTGTAGCATTGGGAGTGACATCTGTGTTTGGCATGAAATTATTTGTGCCATGATGTTTATATTTTCATCCATCTTCTACTTAATGTCCAGTTAGAAAAGTGGTTTATCAATACATAAACATGTTAATTGGTATGGATATGGTTTTAGGGCTGGGGAAATAAAATTTTCATACACCTCACTTTGGAATGCCAGATTAAGGCTTCTTCCGTAGTTAACTGAATATAATCTTAAATTGCTATTGAATAAGAAGCCCAAGGTATCTCTTCTGAAGAACCCCCTCAAATACTATTTATTTTCTAATGGTAATTTATTTTTAAAGAAATAAATAAAGGCAAAGCTTTAAAGTTGGTATAGTTTCTTCGCAAGCCAAATGAGTTCCTCAGTACAAGAGAGACATAGATCTCCTGGAGCATGTCCAGCAGAGAGCTACAAAGATGGCTAAGGGACTGAAGCACTGCTTTTAGGAGAGGAGGCTGAGATAGCTGGGCCTGTTCAGCCTCAATATGAGAAGACTGAGAGGAGACCTCATCAATATCTGTAATGTCTGAAGGGAGAGTGTCAGGAGAACAGAGCCAGGGTCTGCTCGGTGGGGCCAAGCAATGGGACAAGAGGCAGAAACTGATGCGCAGGTAGTTCCACCTGAACATGAGGAAGATCTTCTTTACTGGGCAGGTGATAGAGAATTGGAATCGGTTGCCCAGAGAGGTTGTGGAGTCTCCCTCACTGGAAATATTCAAGAACCATCTGGATGCAATTCTGTGCCATGTTCTCTAGGATGACTGTGCTCTAGGATGCTCAAGCAGGGAGTTTGGACCAAGTGACCCACTGTGGACCCTTCCAACGTAACCCATTCTCCTTCTGTGATTCTGTGAAATGGCCTTTTTTTTTTTTTTCATGCAGGTGATGATAAAACTGTGGAAGCATGAATGTAAGTGTGTTATTGCTGATCGTTTCACAACCACAGAAGATGTTAATTGGTTTCACACAACTGTGGCAAAACTCATTGAGGAGGAATTCGAAGATGTGAAAGCTTTGGTGAATCATGAAACAGATGCATTCTTTGTTGACTTCTTGAGGGATGCACCTGCAAGAACTGGTAAAGATGGACTCTAATTATCATGGAAATGACAAGAATAGGCAAGGGGATATGATAGTCATAGATGCTAAGGAAAATATGTCGTAAAAATTCATAGTAAGTTTATGCATCAAAAGGGTTTGTTTTGTCCAGTGACTGAAGGTAGTCAGCTGTGGCACATTTTTATCTTAATGGGATTTCTAGTCTGTATTTATTATCCTGGTTGTCTGTATAGGAGAACCTTGCTTTCATTTAAATTGGTGTGGCAGATAGACAAAACTGCCAAATAGTGAGCATTAATCTTTATTATTCCAAAATGATGAAGGAAGTGTGTTAAGAATGACTTGAAATGGTGGGATTGCAGTACTAGATAAAGGATAGCAATGAAGGTAACATGCCCTAGAAACCTGATAAAAATATACTGTCTCTGGGCTAATCTAATACTCTTTAGAAAATAACTGTTCCATGATTTCATAATAAATGACTATTAATTCAAATTTTCCTGAAAGCTAGTTAAAACTTTTTAAAAACCCATATGGCTTATAGCAATACATTTATGTCTTTCAAACAAAAACATGGTGTCACTGACCTCACTAAATGACCCAGGAATATTTGTTAGTTGATGCAAAAGAACAGAAAACATTTGTTTGTGTTTAGGGGAAGGTCATTGGATGATTCAATTATCTGTGTTGGTATCACAGCAATGATGGAGAGTGGAGGCAATATAAGACTGGCATGAATGGCCAGTGCTATTTGAACTTTTCCTTGAACAGTTGAAGTAAACAGAAGACAGTGACAAAAGGAGAATAAAGGATAGGACGTATTGGATTGGAAGGATTCAAATAGAAGTAAAAGTAAACTGGCATAAGAAAGGAAATAATTACATCTTTAAATAACTTGCTGAACTTCATCAGTGTAGAGAAGATTGAAATATAAGTCAGAATACATACTGAGAGGCTGAAGAGTGACCTTTAATGTGAAAATTTAAGTCCATGCTAGAAATTATCATGTTGAACTGAAAAATAAAGGCAAAATGATGAATGTGTTTCTCAAAATTATTTGCCTTCCTGGTGACAGATTAAATGTGCCTGCCCTGTAATGCTCCTTTTAGCATGAAACTTCATCTAAATACGAAGCAGGAGACTCTCATACAGAAAGGCTGTGTTTTGCCCTCAATAAATTTGTCTGAGCCTTGAAGAGCCCCCTTCCTGTTTTTGGCTTTAAATGAAAAGAATAGCAAGAGTAATTTTGTTTTATTTGTCCCTATAACGGCACTTAAGGTTTCCCATTATGGTGGAAGTATACGAGCAGGACCTTGATTTCTGAGCTCTTAAATATATAAAAAATGACGTCTGACATCAACTTCAAAGATATGCTCAGATTAGTAATATGTTTATTAGTACTATATTCTCTTTTTGTCTCTGGTTCGTAAAATCATAATATGTTTGTCCCTTAGAGAAATACATGAAGACTTTAGATGAAATAGCTCAAACATCAACATTTAGATGTTAGCTTCAAAGGGATTATTAGTGGTGCTAGTGATCTCAAGACCGTCAACCTATTCAAAGGTGTTTTTATCCATTGTTTTTGACATTGCTACTTAGTACTTTTGATTATGAATCTTGAGATTGAACAAGAGTTTAAAATAATAAATTTTGTTAGTTGCCTCTCTAAATAATGGGAAAGTCTTCCCTTTCTTAGGTTTCATATGTGATTATTCTGTCCTTGGACATTAATAATAAAACTGTAGGAACAGAGTTAAGATGATATAATTCTTTTAAATGTTTCGAATCTGTAAAAATATCACTGCAATTTAACTTCTTGATGTATTTCTTATTAGTTTCTTATCAGCTTCTAAGTTCTTTAAATGTCTTATTCAACTTGTAAGAAATTTATTTCCACCTGGAGTACTCCTTTTGTTTAACCAGTGCTTTTACAGGTTAAAATAAGAAGTCAATTGATTTAATTAGGTTTTAATCTAGAGGACTGTTCATATGCAGAAGCAATACAGAGCTAAAATTTCTAAAATTAAGGCATATAAAAATGCACTATAAAGGACAGATGAAAGATAATTAATAATCCCTATGTTTTGAGAGAGCATATTCTGTGATGAAATGTGATTTTCTTAAACTGTGTTTTTATATGTGTATTTTTGGGTTTTAGTTTTGTTACTGTTTTTCTGTTGTTTTTTTCCTTTGAAACTGCATGCGTATTAGAATGCTGCAATGGAAAAGAAATTGAGAAAAAATTTGAAACAAGACAAATGTTACAGACACTGTTCTAAATACAGTACAGTTTGGTTGGGGGTTGGGGCTTTTTCCCCCACCTATGTGTCCCTTCCCTTCACACTGGCTTCTAGTGCTTTAATAAGCCTTAGGGAAATACTTATTTTACTGGAATGACTTATTTAATTGATTTTAATTCTACCAATTAGAGATAATGTTCTGAATTATATATTTCTTCAGTAAGTTAGAAGAGGCTTAGCAAAACGGATTGATCTAGGATAACTGGAAAAATGTATCCTGTAGCATATATAGATAATGAAATCCCAAAATTAATTAAGCTAAATGTATGTAAATAAGAACAAAATTGTACTAGTATTGTACTAGTATTATTTTTGAGGAAATCCAAACTACCATCCAAAAATTTCCTGATGTCTGCCTGCTGGCACTGTTCCCATGAGATTTGTCAGTTATTTATTAATGAAATATGGGCTGGATGAGAAGTGAGATGGATTGAAAATTGGCTGAATGGTCCAGCCCAGACAGTGGTGATCAGTGGCTCAAAGTCTAATTGGAAACCAATAACTAGTGGTGTATCCCAGGGCTCAGCACAGGGTCTAGTCATCCTCAACATTGTCATTAGTGGTCTGGGTGATGGGGCAGAGTGCGCCCTCAAGCCAGTTCCCAGATGACACAAAATTGGGAGGAATGGTTGATATGCCAGAGGTTGTACTGCCACCCAGATGGACCTTAACAAGAACTCCATAAGGTTCAACAAAGGGAAGTGAAAAGTCCTGGACCTGGGGAGGAAAAGTCCCATGCACCAGTATACACTGGTGGTCACCCACCTGCAAATCAGCTTTGCAGATATGGACCTGGAGGTGCTGGTTGACATCAATCTGAACATGAACTGGCAGCGCACCCTTGCAGGAAAAAAAACTAGTGACATCCTGGGCTGCATTAGCAGAAATGTAGCCAGCAGGTCAAGGGAGTTGGTCCTTTCCCTTTTTTCAGCTCTGGTAAGGCCATGCCTAGAGTGCAGTGCCCAAGTCTGGGCTCCCCAATACAAGAAAGACATAGATATACTGGATAAAATCTAACGAAGGACTTGAACATCAGGAAACACTTTTTTTGCTGTGACAGTGCCAGTACAGGTTGTCCAGGGATGTTGTGGAATCCATCTCTTTGGAGAAATTCATAAGCCACCTGAGCATGGTCTCGGGGAACTAGCTCTATGTGGCCCATCTTGAGCAGGGGGTTGGACCAGATGACCTTCAGAGGTCCCTGCTGATCTCAACTTTTCTGTGATTTTATTTGCTGTAAGAATTCTTATGAATGAAGGCATGTCACTTTTAAGCAGAATTAAGCTGATGAATGGAAAGATGAGGCAGCAGCGCTGTTACCTCCTTTCTTTGAGAGTTCACTTGTGGCTTTCAGATCACCTAATGATACAAATGTATGCTAATTCACAGTGACTATGTTTTTTTATTGTGATAGTTATTAATTTCAAGAGTATTTTTTTTCTAGTGCAATTTATTAATCAATTTAGAATGTTTTCCTTTTACAGAAAAGATTATTTGCAATTTTTAACTGCAACATTTATTTACCTTCATTCTCTGGTGCTACTTTTGTTTCTACCACCTAAATAAGTATCATTTTTCATCATTAAAGTTTCAGATATAGAGAAAGAAGGCTATTTAGTTTTTTTCTCGTTTTGTCTTTAAAAACTAAGCAGCTGAAATTACCATTTCTTGCAGGCAGGATGTACTTAGCCCTTTCATATGTACATCTAATATATAATATTATGTATAATAAACCTGTTTCTGGGTGGTGAAACTTCTAGTTATCGTCGCTTTCTTATCCTCTCATTGAACGTTTGTCAATTATCTAAACTGCTAAGGTTTTATTACTTGCTTTTTGTTCTAGATGAAAAACCAGAGGAAGTTAATTTAGACATTCCCAAAATCTATGAACCAATCTCCTCATTTCATCAGCTACGGAATCGTTTAAATAAGTTTTTACAAATGTACATTGAGAATGTTCGTGGTACTGGAATGGACATGGTTTTCTTTGAGGATGCTATGGTTCATTTAGTGAAGGTAAAGTCTTGCTGGATTGCCATTTATTGTTGTTCACTTGCCCACATCTCCTTGGAGTAGGGGTGTGCATGAATCAAGGTAAATTACTTCTAAAACTGCAGCAACTAATTTATTGCTAGCAAATATTTGATCTGTCACTCTGTGACTAGGTATTAAAACCTATTATAAACTTTTCAGAAAATGCACAGATGGAACTATTCTTTTATACCTATCTTTTATGTTCAGTGGGATCATGGTGCTAGCTATTCTAATTCTATTTCAACCTTCCTTCTTCTTAATTCTTCTGGGAGCCCTTCCTGTCTTTGGAATGAGTCAAATGAAATTCAGGCTAAGACATAATTGGTTACTTCTGAAGGAGTACGTGCAGCAGAGTAGGAATTAATGTAGTCCAAAATTCTTTTGTAGATCCACAGTACGCTCACTACTTTTAAAGTTCTTTTGAGTATGGATTGGAACTGACCATAACTTTTAGCATAGCACAGCTTGATATGATTGTTCACACAGAATAGTCCTAATACAAAGGAGAGCCTTTTTTTTTTTTTTACACTAGAACCCCTATTGACTCAGTCAAATAGAGGTTTTCAGTATTTCTTATAATAAATTATTAAGAATGGAATATTGAATTGCACCATCCCCAAAATAACATATTAAATATAAAAAGAATTTAAATTTAATTATAGTTAACAAATATATTGCATCTGCAGTTTTCAAAATTTTTGTGTGAATTCTTGTGTTTTCACAAAATGAGTCCCTTTCTTTCTAAGGTTCTCTCTGCAAAATGGATGATGGTCTGCTATGGATTTCTTTAGGGCAATTGTAAATCATCATCACACTTACTAATAAGTTTCTCATTTATTCCTAGGAAAAAAAACTATATAAGCTGAGGATCTAGTATTTTTTTTTTTTCATTGAACAGCAGCTTGTCATCAAGAATATCTTATTTGGGTAGCTAGATGGTAAATACCTGAAATATTTTATTAGTCTTTGCTTGGATAAAATGAGTAGGTAGTGCTTCTATGACTCTAAATTATTGAAAACAGGAACAACTGTGTAGACCTGAGACAGGTTCTAAGAGTAAGCAAGATAGGCACAGTCAAGGTAAGGGTGGTGTGCAAATTAAATTTTCTTTCTCTGGTTAAATAATAAAGAAGCTTAGAGTATGCCTTCATAATTGATTTTATCTTTCTTATGAAACATTAACCTATGGAAGATAACAAACACATTACAATCAATATGTAAAATAGGTTTAAAATTAGAGGAAATTTGCATTACTATTTTTAATAGCTTGGAAAGAAGTAATTTGAAGGAAAGGCAAATAAATAGGTATCTCAGGCTGCTTCTTGACAGGATGGAATTCTAGGGTCATCAAAGAAATGTTCAAGGTAATAAAGAGAACAGAAGACAATACTGTGCATCATTGCTTGTACAGAGGAAAACAGCTGCTAACCAGCTGGCTGGTAGTATTGTGTCTTTGAGAGGGAATTGGCTCTGTGCTGCTCTGGGTATTAATGTTGGCTTTTCTGGGTACTGTGAGGGTCTGTCCACTTGCAACTGACGGGCTGTGGAGCAAGTTTGTCTCCTGTGCTTACAGACATGTTTTTTCAGCATCAGGTAACATCTTCAACCTGCATGCATATTTCATGGCATTGTTTTTTGGCTGTGGGCGGTGGGACAAGTGCTGTATGCAGTTTACAGTTAACACTGAAATATTTTTGCTCTGAATTCTAAAGGGTGTGTTTGTTTACATTGCACAGTACTAAATTGAAGGTAAATGTGGAGCAGTAGGTAGCTACTGTCTTTTGATTTTAAAGATAAATAATGAAGTGGGAAAGAAATGTGGATCTAATTGGGAGATGTTTCACTGTGATCAAATATTCATACTTGATACTGTGCATTTTTAGAGTCAAGTAAATGAGAAGTTTTACAATTTTCATTACAAAGGCAATATTATTATCTGCTGCAGAGAATACTGAAGACTCTTTGTCCCGAATTTAACATGCCTGGGACATCCTGTCTTTCTGGTCACAATGAAAGGACCTGGTGAGATGAGTCTTACCAAAGTTATCCAGAGGTCATGGTATTGCAGAAATTATTATTTTCTTCCCAATTTTGATAATCTGTCATGCTGTGATAGCACATCACTAAGAAACGACAGCTGAGATTTTCTCATACTTTGTGGGAGATGTAATTCTGCTGATAACTGAACATACACAGTGATGAGATCAAATGGTTACTATACTATTTGACAGGTCAATAGTAAATATTGCGAAGTACAAATGTCCACAGAATATATTAATAGTAATATAGAATCCCTTAATTAAACCTTAATATTTTCGTTTGATGTTCATTTCTAATATAACTTTATTAATGCAGTAGCAAAGAATTTTTGGATGTGTAACTTTTACACATTGTAGCAATAAATAACTAGTATATTACACAGATTTCTCGTGTGATTCGCACTCCTCGTGGAAACGCTCTCTTAGTTGGAGTTGGTGGCTCAGGAAAGCAGAGCTTGACAAGACTGGCATCCTTCATAGCTGGCTATGACACATTCCAGATAATGTTGACAAGGTGAGCATTACATGAAATTTAACTAAATAAATACTTTGTGTTTTAACTCTTCCTATAAATAAAACAGGCTCACATTCTCTGCTTAACGTAGTTTGATCACTATCACATAGAGTGGAAGGACATGAAAATCAGTTGAGACTTACTAGATTTGCTTGATTTTCTATAATAATTGTGAATTTTTACCATCTTTTGAGTAGTAAATTATTTTGTGTGTTTCACAGAATAAGAAAGAATATTGGCAGTGTCAAGCTATCTCTGAATCTTTACACAGTACATTAAATGGTACTGAAAATATTTTTAGGTGGTTATCCATCCAAAATGGCTTTATGAATTTATCTTGTAATATTTGAAATGCTGCCATCTGAGGAGGTTGAATCTTTAGCCCTGCCCTCTAATTTGGTAGATCTTATGTATATATCAGTATTTTGACAACCTTTCCAAGTACATTTTGCCCTATTTCATATTGTTCAACCCAATGTGGTTTCTTTTGAAATAACTCACAAAAGATAAAAAATAAATTATAAGTGCCTCAGAATGAATGCCTCCCAAACTGTCTGTAGGACAGGTCAATTTTGGCACTCAAATAACATGTCATTTTAGAGAAGTGAAATTATTTTAAATCTTTTGCAGGTGTGTTGGCTGCAGAAGAAATTGTAGACTCACATGTGGGAATGGCCCTTGGTGGGGATCTCATCAGTGGAACTATCTGAAATAAGCACCTTTTTGCCCTAAGTTCCAAGACATTGTTTCTAACTTAAATTTGCTTGGTTTTTTACCCTTTTATGTCAGAAGACATTTTTTACAAAGAGATGCGTATTTGTTCAACTAACTACTCTTTTTTTTTTTTTTTGTAGATCGTACAACACTTTAAACTTGTTGGAAGATCTGAAACTCTTATACAGAACAGCAGGACTGCAAGGCAAAGGCACCTGTTTTCTTTTTACAGACAATGAGATCAAAGATGAGTCTTTCTTGGAATACTTGAACAATGTTTTGTCATCAGGAGAGGTAAGATGCCTCCTCATGGTAAATTTTCTGCTTTTTAAAATTTACAATTCTGAAGTAAAATAAAATAATTTATTTGAATATTTTGTTATAAGTCAAAGGGTACACTTTCAAAAGCTAAAAGTCAAGTGCTTTTTGTCATTAGAGTATTATTAAAAAAGAATGCAGTCTACAAAATCTACACAATCCTAGATTAGAGTGAGAGAAGCTGTTTCAAGGGACATGAGAATAGCTTTAAAAAATAAAATTCAGACTTGGGAAATATCACTGATATATTAAAAAGTTGTCTGTTAAATTAACTATTAATGTACAGTTAGTTTTTGTATGGTAAATTTATTTCCAGAATGGATGGGATCGATTTTATTTGTTTTATTTCCTTATTTATTATTTAAGGGTTATGTTTCAGAATAATTGCTAATAGTTATTGGAAGATGAAGAGAAGGAATCAAAGCCATTGGAGAGTGGGGTTTAAATTTTTATAGCAAGTTAGATTTCAGTCTGTTTAATGGAATCACTTCAGTAAAAGTTTTTGTTTAAAGGAATTGGTGGGTCCTAGAATTTCAGTGTCCGAGATGTATGTCTCTTCCTGCAATGCAGTGAATTAAAAGAACCTTGTGATATATCCTCTATTTTGGATCATCTCAAAAAGCATGAAAAATCTTCCTTTTTCCCAAAGGTATCAAACTTATTCTCCCGTGATGAAATAGATGAGATCATTAGTGACCTCATTCCCTCCTTCAAAAAGGAACATCCACGAAGACCTCCAGCCAGTGAGGCTCTGTATGACTACTTCATGACCAGAGTCCGTCAGAACCTTCATGTAGTTCTTTGCTTTTCACCAGTAGGTGAAAAATTCCGAAAGAGGGCCCTGAAGTTCCCTGCTCTCATTTCTGGATGCACTATAGATTGGTTCAGCCGATGGCCTAAGGATGCTCTGGTGGCAGGTACGTGTAGGTTTTTTCTTAGCAGAGACATAATTTTCTGATCGATGGTCATCTAGCTTTAATTGTTTTAATTGTGTTGAATTTTGCCAGAAGAAACTTACTTGATTCTAAAATTTGATGTGGATATTTTCCTCTTTAAAGCCTGCTGTATTAAGCTGTTGAAATATTTCTAACAGAGGAAAGGTTTTGAACACAGTTTGAAGAAAAATTCCCCATGAAGATGGTTTAAAAGCATTTGTAAAGAAGGCAAAGATGCTACTAAAGAAAGAGATTATTTGTGAATGTGTCTGTGATAGGGCATACAGAGGAAGGCTGTGATTACCCAGTCCCTGGTAGGTAGCAGCTAGGTACAGAGCCAAAAAGCAGTTGCACAATTTGGAGGTGAAAGAATGCCATATCCTTGGCTATACTTTTTACTGAGAAGTCTGGAATAATATTCAGAATCTGATGGTGAAGAGTAAAGAAGACTGGGGTTTCAGAAGCTGGGTGAAAGCCGAGATAATACATGCTGACTCGTTTTATAGTGATTTGTTTGTAAGCTAAGATGCTTTCCTAAACATTTACTTACATTTAGTCTTTCTTTCTTTCCTAAGTATCTGAACACTTCCTGTCCTCATTCGATATGGACTGCACTGCTGATACAAAGAGGGAAATTGTGCAGTGTATGGGCTCATTCCAGGATGGAGTGGCAGAAAAGTGTTCTGATTACTTTCAAAGATACAGACGTTCTACACATGTGACTCCCAAATCCTACCTGACCTTTATTCAGGGATATAAAACCACATACAAAGAAAAGCAAGCTGAAGTGCAAACATTATCAAACAGGTAAACTACTCAGGTTACTTCTGTTTTTCTGTAGTTTTCTTCCCCAAGTAGGTATATTCTGATACACTTCATTTCAATGCATGGCTTGTCTTCTTGTACAGCAAAAAAAGATATTTTTAATTCCTAGAATTATGTAAAGGGGTAACTTATACAAATATTGTAGTTGCTCTTGTCATAGAAGCTAAAGACTATATATATTTGGGTGCTGAAAAAGAGTAGTCCTGCATGAAAAATTGAGGTAGTGGGAAATATGAGGTGAACATAAATGATACCTGTGTGGTTTTAAAGAGTAAAAGAAAAACATCTACATGTAATTTCATAATATATTGATAATAGCATTTAATTTGCCAGGCAGCAACTTTTGTTTTCTTGCTGAACACTTGTAACCCCCTGTTATGAACACGTAAGAAATATCCTCAGCGGTTTTGTGAACACAGAGCCTCACTTATACTCCTGAGCTTTCTACCTGTAGATTATTAAAGTGGTTTTGATATCCTTATTCCTATTTTCAGATGCTTTATTAAACCAATGATATCTATTTGCAGATATATCTTCATGTCAGGAACACTCAACTATAATGTAAAATTAGCAATTAGTGTATTAATTGGTATCACCCTTAAGAAAAACTGCCTTCTCAGTTTTAAAAGATTGTCAAAAAGAGCTGGAAACCTTAAAGAAAGACTCAAACTAGTTTATTTCACTTTGAAATGTTCTTTGTCTTCAAAGTCAAATTGAGTTTGAAATCTGTAGTTACGTTAGGGGTGAAGGCTTGTAAAACAAAAGTGTGGTGGTGTTTTCTACCTTCAGGTTTACCAAGTTAGTTAATGAAGTCCAATTTCTTCCACTTAAACTTAGTAACTTAGTTACACTGTCTGAACTGCTTTGTCGGGGGTTACACTTTGTTCTCCAATATTTGTTCAGCTATCCAAGTATTGAGTAGCCTTTGCAATACCAGCCTCTGTAGAGGCCATTTAAACTTGTCTCAAAAGTCCCAAGTGAAGTCTTTTTGACAGAAAAAGAGCACTGTTGAAGGGGCATTTTAATGCTGAATCAGAGAAGTCTTACCTCAAGATTTTTTTTCTGTTCCTCTTTTTTGTTTGGTCTTGGTTTCTTTCTAGTGTCCACTTCAAATAAGAAATATGGATTGGTTATAATTCTCAGAATTTTGATAATCAGAAAATGCTTTCGGCTGTATAGAACTCAGTTCTTTGAGTTTGAGCTCAAGAGGGACAGTAACATTTATGGAACCAACATGTAGAATTTTTATGCAGTGATAAAGACATATTGTCTGATTAGAAGTGGGTAAAATTTCAAGTCACAAACTTTATTAATGTACTTTATTGTCCACTTTACTGATTCTGAAGACATCAGATTCTTGGGTGAAAGTTCTTGTCGAAGTTTTATTTTTGGTGTAAAACATCTTTTGCAACTGTTCATTCTGATTGGCGTGATTCATTCTATAGATGGAAAGTAGAGTGTAAATTACATAGTGAATGAGATGCTTTTTATTTTGCCTTTTAACTTCAGAATAAATACTGGTCTGGAAAAATTGAAAGAGGCCTCTGAGTCAGTGGCTGCTCTAAGCAGAGAACTGGAGGTAAAAGAAAAGGAACTTCAAATTGCCAATGAAAAAGCTGACATGGTATGTACAGCCTTCAAAGTGTACTGCTATTTGATTTTTCTTCCTCCTTTTTTCTCTTCTATTTTGAAAAGATTAATCAATGAAAGTGAAGTTAAATGCTGGAAAGAAAGGATCTTGGAGAAAATGATCTTATTTGAGTTTTCTGGAATTGGACAGATATGCTTTTACAACAAAAATTATTTTAACTATGGCCTGTGGGTTTTCTTACATTCTAGGTATTGAAAGAAGTTACAATAAAAGCACAGGCTGCTGAGAATGTGAAGGGTGATGTTCAGAAAGTGAAAGACAAAGCCCAAGCTATTGTAGACAGCATCACAGTTGACAAAGCCATTGCTGAAGAGAAGTTGGAAGCTGCCAAGCCTGCTTTGGAAGAGGCAGAAGCAGCCTTACAGGTTAGTACTTGGACCATGTATAACATTACCACTAAGAAGGTCGATGTCTTTGAAATATAAAATTGCAGGTGCATTGCATAACGCTTCACTTGACAGAAAAGAAATATACATAATTTGAGGCTTTTTAGGTTCAGTTTTCTTTTTCTTTTTTCACATGAGCACCAAACTCCTAATAGTCAGTTTTCAGAAAAGGCAAGTTTTAACTTTCTTTGAAACTGTAATTGATATATTATTACAGGTTGATGTTAGACTGTGATACTGTTATTAAACAGCTTGTGTGCAATGAGTGAAGTGCTTTCCATTTAAATCAGTTGTAATTCCATCCAAATCCAAACCTCCTATTTTAAGTTTTCACAAAGAAATTGCATTTTCAATAAGTTTTCTGGTCCACTATTTTCTGTCTTCTTAAAAAAAAATCTTTTTTTAGGCGTTATGGTATTACCAAGGCTTCATTTCCTTCAGCATACTTTTCTTGTAAAACTTTTTTAATAGAATGATAACCCTCTGCCCATATATTTAAGATTAAAAAAGACTAAATTAGTTGATCTTGCATAATATTTATCTTTATGTATGCTCAGCTGACTTTATAAGAGGATGTGCCTCAAGACATTTTGCTGTGAGCGGTAGTAGTGGAATCTGAAATATACCTGTTAAATGCAAGCAGGGAGCTCACATCTCAAGGAACAGAAAAGTATGAAGAAAAAACCTGAAGGATAGACAAACCTCAAAGGGTTTTATGTGGATTTACTGGAAACTTTGCCTTTATATTTGAAAGGCTGCCAGCAGCTGTGATGGCTAAAGACTGATGTGAAGGAATTGCATGATTAGCTTTGAAATCTAGTATACAAAAATTTTCATGGATCTTCTGAATGTAAGACTTCACTTTGAGTGAGAGATGTTTAACAGCCTCTGACTGCCATGATTCTTAAAGGACAGAATGCAAAATTCTAAATGAAAGTTGATGACTTGACAGCTGGGAAGAGTGCAATAAGGGAGAAGGTCTGTATTGTAAGATACTAATATATAGCCACAGGAAAAAGGTTAAAGAACTAACAACAACAAAACAACAAACCCAGTAGTGGGCAAGCATTCTGACAACTGAAAAAATAAGCAATGCTGGCTGGTCAGCATCTGCTGCATAAAGAGAGCACCAGTGTTCTCCGTCCAGACCTGTATCTTATTAAAGCTTACCTTCTGCTTTTGACTAAAATAGCTGAACCAAAACAATACTGCTCTTCTTGAAATGTAGGGCACTAATAAATGAAAACTTGATTTCAAGAAAAAACACAGCTAGCATAATTGTAAGACTTCTCAATGGGAAAAAGTATTTGGGCTTAATTTTGAAATTCTTGAATTTTCTAGAATAGATTGCTTTGCCTCTGTCTAAAGGGGAAAGGCAAACTATCATAAAAAGACACCTATCAGCATGTATATATTCTCAGCATTCATTCATTCATTCATTCATTCATTCATTCATTCATTCATTCGTTCATTCCCTTAAGCATGAATCTTCTCTGTATGGGTCTGCACCTTTCAAAAAATGAACCTCATAGTCATTAGAGATTTGCAAATTCTAGCTAGGGATTCCTATAGTAGAATTCTGCTTGCAGAGTAGATAAATTAAAATATTTGATAAATAGAAAGGTCATCACCCAGTTGAAAAAAAGGATGTGATTGGCTATTTCACTCCAGTTTTTGCATATTTTAGGAATGATAAATGCTACATTAAGAGAAAAGTAGGTGCCAAACATCTTATAAGCATTTCTAAACATATAGTGAGATTAGTTTTATAAAGCTGGAGTAAGAATTGTCAAAGTTCAGTAAAATTTTGTTGCACTTTGCCCTGTGATAAAAATAGCACATTAAACGCATAACTATAAACAAGTAAATAAATAAAAATTTAATGCAACAATTTTGCTACAATTTGTATGTTAGCAACAAAAGGCTGAACTGAATTTCCTAACAGTCACTAAGAAACAATGGTTAAAGTTTCCGCAGAAGTATCCGGAAAAACTCTGGTGAATTATTTGGTGCACACTGAACCCAACAAGCAGCAAAATATTGAAGAAAAACAAAGGGCTGGCAGAGGGAATGCGATCTAAGTAGTCTGCAGTGTTTTGCAGTTCCTTTATTGAAGTACAGACACAAGTAATTAAAATCTGCCTTCATGTATTCCCAGTGAGGCGTGTGCTAGGCTAGAAGCAAGGTGTCATAACACTCGCAGTAATCTGTTGCTTACTGTTTGGGCTGTCATGTACTTGGACTGATTAAAGTGCCTGTGAATAAGCAAAACTTCTGCTCAGAGTTGTGTGTTATAGGAGCGAGTCTGCCCATCAGCAGTTCCCATTGCTCCGTGCTTTTTTTGCTCTGTGTGTGGTGCAGTAAGCACTACTGCTCAAATCAATTCTCTAAGGAAACATACTCAGCAGATTTTTCTTATAAGTCTTTTCTGATTCATGATGTAGTTACGAGTTGCAATGTTAGACTTGCACCCCAGACTTAGTTGGCCTTACTTAATAGGGCCTAGATTTTCATTCCTTATTATAATTTATTTTTCTTGCAGGCCTGCTTCTATGCCAGGAATATTCCTAGTAAGATGTAGTAGAAGGTGCGAACATATACACATATCAGGCCTTCTCACTGGCTTCCTTAATTTACCTTCATTTGCTGGATGTCAACAGAAAGTATTTCCTTTCTAGACTCAGTTTCTGGTCAATATGTTTGCATTTAAAAAACAAGTAAAATTTCAAGGTATTTCTGATTTGGTCTTTTTTTTAATCAAAACTGTTCATGGTAGTTTGAAGTTTTAAGGTGCTGCTGTGGAGCTGCTGTGCTGAGGTTTCCTAGTAGTTAATAGGAGTTAGTATTGTAAATCTGATTGGGAGGTCCTTCTGGCTTCATGTTTTGTAGAGGTAAAAATAACACAAATATTTTCTTTCTCCCATTGATTAATACTGTTGGTGAGCTTCTGGTCCATGTTTTATTAACTAAACAGTAACAGTAATCGCCTTGCCCTTTGTTTGAAATTCCTAGACAATAAAACCTGCAGATATTGCCACTGTCCGCACACTGGGTCGACCTCCTCACCTCATCATGCGTATCATGGACTGTGTGCTGCTGCTCTTCCAGCGTAAAGTCAACCACGTGAAAATTGATCAAGAAAAATGCTGTACCGTCCCATCGTGGCAGGAATCTTTGAAATTGATGACAACAGGGAACTTCTTACAGAGCCTACAGGTGCTTGTGCAACCTTTTTTTTTTTGTTTTGTTGGTTTGTTGTTTTGTTTTGTTGTTTTGTTGTGTTTTTTTTTTTTAAATAATATAAGAAAATAAGGGACAATGTTTTCTCTAGTGTTCGCAGGAGAACAAATGTGCAAGGGGAATCACACAACAGATCTGAAATGTTAAGGGCTTAAGAATAAGTATGTCAGAATGAAATAGGCTTGAATCCTTCTTGCAAAGTCATGTTATAAATCAAGTATAATTTTTCCTAAGTAAGGCAATGAAATTGTTTTAGGTGACAAATGACTCAAAGCGTTAAGCCTTTGGTTTGGATATTTACTTATCTACTTCATTAAAGCTGATAACAAACATCTTTTTTTCTGGTATTTAACTTTTCATTAATTTTCGATATTGCAGCTTGTGCAGTGGCTTGCAAAAGCATAGATGGTTATTAGGATGAACACAATCAGAACTTTTTAAAATCTGGGATTTTTTGGTTCGTAGTGTTTGTCTAGGGAAATGTAAAGACTACCTAACTGGTAAACAAATCCCTTTTCATAACTAAAACTAATAATATTCCAATTTATCTGGTTGGAATAAATGGTACATTTTCCTGCTCCACTGAGTGTTATCATCCCTGATTTCTGCATTTTGAGTTTACTTAATTTGTCACTGGTCTAGTAGGAGGCTTGACCAGCTTTGTGTGGTTGGTAGTGGCATGGATGTTATTTACGTAATACTCACATTACATCTACTTGTAAAGGTTTTTAATTTACTAAAAGACTTCAACATTTCATTTTGCTTGTGCTTAATTAAACCTATTTGTGCTTCAGGGAACAGTTCCTTTTCAAGTTTGTCTGGGACAGAGTTTCATTATACTTTGTAAATAAATTTGAGGGAGAAAATTGAGGGCTTTTCAGGAGGAAAAAGGAAAAATATGCTTTTTTGAGAAAAGAGTAAAAATAAATTCTTTAAAAATTAAATACATTCCACTAATTAGACAAGGTAATTTAATGGTAAGATAGCTGGCTTGCCCACTCAAAGGACTGTCTTGTAGAATGTATGTTTATGAACCACAGTTAAACTCTTCTTTTTGTTTTTGAAGATTGTTAAAACTTATTCTATCTTAAGCAAAATGAAATTTCAAGCAGGACCAGTGATATTTTGAATCAATGATTAGCTGTGTAACAGTAATAGTGAGAATAACATAGCAAAGATCATAAATAAAGGCAATTTTTTTCCATTTTGTAAGTATATATAACTTTGTAAAGGTCTCAAAGATGCACGAGACAAATAACTTCATATTAGTTGTTTGTAAGTAACACTTGTGATCTTTGTAGTGTTCTGTGTGTTCTGAAATACATGTATATATAATTTATACTTTTTATATGTGTTATATATCTTGCACTTTTAAAATTTTTTTTCAGCAATTTCAGAAAGACACAATCAATGAAGAAGTGGTAGAACTTTTGAGCCCTTATTTTGAAATGGTGGACTACAACATTGAGACAGCTAAGAGAGTATGTGGGAATGTTGCTGGCCTTTGCTCATGGACCAAAGCTATGGCAGTATTTTTTTCCATCAACAAAGAAGTATTACCTTTAAAGGTATGTCTATTAGTCAGTCAAAGACACCTTTTGCTCCTTCTCATCCTCACCTGTTTGCACTTGAGGATTTAATCTGTGGAAAACTTTATCTGTCTTATTCGAGCTGGTGCTTCCCTCACCAGAAGTTTATTATCTTGAACACTGTAATTCTACAATAAAATATATTTCAAATGTACTTGCACTAGTAAGTTGTGAAAATTAGGAAAGAGATGGTGTGGTTTTATATCTCTGGACCCTACTGAATAGGGTTAAAGCATCTGTCATCTAGTTAAATACACTGCTGCAATTGCTCTATCCTTATTAAGTAGGAAAAGCCTTGAGATTTGTTTCTTTTAATGTTCCAGATCTCAGTTCATAAGAACATTGTACAGAGACTCTTCATCATTGTTATGTAGAGAAAAAAACAGGCCTGAGTAGTTAGAATGAAAGTCAGGAAGAACATGGTCAAGCACGTTTAACAGGGAATAGCTTGTATTTATAATAGGAATGACTGAGAGGGGAGCAAGATTTGTATTTAGACATAGCATATTTGTTGGACAAATCAAGTAGGTTTCTAGAGGCATCATTCTCTTCTGCAAGCCATGTTAGACTAACTTCTATGTCAGATGAAGAATGACTGGCATTCTCAGAAGTATTTTTAATTATTTTTTTCTAATTGACATTAAACCAACTGTTCAAGTGCAGCTATCTGAAATAAGAATTTAGTTTGTTGTAAAATTCAAATAAAAGGTTTTGCTGAGTGAAGAAATCTCTACTGAAGAGTTTGATTTGGAAATGTAGTAAAGGAAAACTTTCTGAAATATATTATAGCAAATGCTTTGAAATTCTCTGTGTATGAATACGCTTTTATGTTTTTATGCTCTGTAGGCTAATTTAGCAATTCAGGAGAAGCGCCTAACCAGTGCTATGCTGGATCTGCAGAAAGCTCAAGAAGAACTGGGAGCCAAGCAAGAAGAATTAGATATTGTGCAGGCAGAGTATGAAAATGCAATGAGAGAAAAACAGGTGAACTGCTCTTCACTGAAAAGAAGTTTCTAGCCTTATTTTAAGGAACACTTCACATGTTCTTTCAATTTCACTATTATTCCTTGAAAAGGATGTTGATGAACAGTGGTTAAGAGATAGACAGTATTTGAATACTCCTTCTTTGGTTTCCACCTCTCTCCTTTGCCTCTGATACTCTTCCCTCTTATCTCCCACCCTCTCAAAAACTATTTTATTTGTATTCTTTATTTAGTGCCTTCTACTGTAACTTCAAGATTAGTGTATGCTATATATATATAATGTATTTGAAATTCTGAGTAGAATTCCCCAGAATGAATAACTATCAGGAATTTTGCATGCTATTCAACAACTGCACCAAAATAAAAGTTAAGAACACTAATATTAAAAAGAAATATTGAATCATGTTTCTGAGAGATGTTGATAGTTTGTCCTGATATAAGTTTTCCATGTCACTTTCCCTCCTCTGCATGGTGATAGAGATGTTCGAGAATATATTTCTAAGCTGTTGTTTATCTACTGGTTTAATGAGATGTAGAGATTTTTCTGGCCTACCAGATATATGACTATAAACAATTTCTCTTGGTGTATGGTTTTCTCTAGACTTTGCTGGAAGATGCTGAGCGTTGCCGACATAAAATGAAAACTGCCTCAAGTCTTATAAGTGGTTTAGCAGGTGAAAAAGAGAGGTGGACAGAACAGAGCAAAGAATTTGCCATGCAAGCCAAGAGGCTAGTTGGTAAGCTTTTATCCACACCTTTGAACTTGGAAGGAAGTTTTTTGGGTTGTAACGGGTAATGAAACTGAAAACATTCGAAGTATCAAACTTTTCCTTTTGTATCTTAGATCCCTGTCTAAAAAATGAGGGTAATTGTTTTAATTCCCTTGCTAAAGCACTGTTAGATGAAAAATAAATGTAAGGCTAAAGTTCATATTTAAGAAGAAAAGATAATGGATGTTGTGAATGTGGTGGGACATATTGGGGACACTAAAGTTTTAACTTGACTGATGTTTGTAGGCAACAGTCCAAAGAGAGTGATATGCTAGCAAGCACCAATAAAACCTGTATAACTGAGAATATATATAGAGATGAGGGAGACTGATATTCAGGCACTGACATTTATATGTAGAAATCAATATTTTTAACTTCAGTTACTAATGTTCATAAAAATTTGCTTCTTAGAAGATCAATATTATTTTAAAATTTGCGCTTGTAAACTAAAGTACTTTGTAATAAATAATTGGTTCATTAGTTAGATCAATAAATGAAATTTATCTCATCATTTGCTGTAGGCTGTAGTTTGTTCTCTGACTTTTTCCTTGAAAGGCTGCAAAAAGCAGATATTTTTGTATAGGTTGTATTCTAGCAACTAGGTTGTATTTTATTTGCTGGTATAATATATACATGTGTGTTAACTTATTAAAAATGCAGGATACCTTCCCCACAGATTCATCCTATTTCTTTTATAGATAACTTGAAAATGTCCAAAAAGTATTAGGGTGCAGTATAAAGTATTATATCTTCTCCAGTTTAAATCTTGCATTCTTATTTCAGAGGTACAAAACCCCCTCAAACTATGGTGCCATGATATTTAGGGGGAAAATTTTGAAACGGAACAGAAGATTAAAAGTTGTCACACTTAATACCTCCATAACGATGTCTGTGACAGTTTTTATTACTAGTACTCAAAATTTTAATTGATTTACAATAATTTAATTGAATTAGTACTTATTGGAGGTTTTCCTCCCCCTCCTCCTCCCCAAATATTGTTTAAGCCTGTTCTCATGATTGTGCAAGGAAATGATGGAATTGAAAACTTATGAGTAAGTTCATTCTTCCATGTCCTGCTTGTGCAGGATCTGGTGTTTTGAATAGCGTTCCATGTGTGTTGAGTTGACCTTAGTGAGCTGCTGGATCTCTTGATTCCTACAATTGTATAGTAAGGACAAAGTAAATGCGGCCTCTACGGAAATGTGCCATTGTCATGCCATGCAATGAGCCTTGGAAAAAAGATTGATTTGCCTTCTTTATGGGTCAAAGTGTGTTCTTCAGTTACTAGCCAAAACACGTAGCAATAAGCGAAGGAAACAGCTTGTTCATGAATAGAATTGGCGAAGTTGTAATTCTTTGGGTTTTTTTCCCCTCCTTTTTCTCTTTGAGGTGATGTACTCTTGGCTACAGCTTTTCTGTCCTATTCTGGTCCTTTTAACCAAGAATTCCGCAGTCTGCTGTTAAATGACTGGCAAAAGGAAATGAAAAGCCGAAAAATTCCTTTTCGTAACAACTTGAACCTCATAGAAATGTTGACTGATGCTCCAACTATCAGTGAATGGAACCTGCAAGGACTGCCGAATGATGACTTATCCATACAGAATGGAATCATTGTCACTAAAGCATCTCGTTATCCTTTATTAATTGATCCACAAGCACAGGGTAAAATTTGGATTAAAAATAAGGAGGGCAGAAATGACCTTCAGGTAATAGAAATGTTTGTGCTTTCATAATCCCTAAAAACTCTAATCTTACAAATCATTACAATTCAGTGATTCACATAATGCTTAGGAAATGCCATTTATATAAACAGTCTAGTTTGAACATAAAGAATATCTCAGATATATTTTAGTAGATTTGAGGTATGGCTAGATGTGGAAATGTATCCTTTAGCACCAGTGACTCCATTTGTTTAATGAATTTATTTTAATGAAACATAAACTTTGGAAAATAGGCTGGATGGGCAATGTATGATAATAAATATATTTTCAGAATAATGTAAGTGTTAGGAAAAAACACCAGCTAGTTCATTAATACAATTTCATGTAAGCGTTTATAAATGAAGATTCACAGGAAGATATTTTTTCATCTTTTAATCAGAAATTATTGTTAATTTCTGTTGTCTTAGTATGGCTGTCAGCTGCTAAGTGCTCTGCAAATATGTAGGGAAGATGTATTGCTACAATGTACAATCTGAGGCAAGATACACAAATTCAATTCAAACAAGAAAATATGAGGAAAAAAGTCCTTACTGGATGCAATTAGGATTACACCAATAAACCAGCTTTAAAAAAAATCCCTGAAAGCCATAAAATATAGTTTGAGGTGTGATAATAATGTGACTCTGAGAATATTGCTACCACTTTCATGCTAATGGATATCTAGGTGCAGAAACCTTTAATGTTTTATGTAAAAAATTATTATTAGTTTGTTTATAGCTTTATTAAAGTCTAAGCTGAATGTGCTTTTTGAACATGTTGAAAATCACAGTTCTGTTGGGGACTACTTTTTAAATCAAAGAGTGTTTGAGGTCCTGTTCTATGCAAACCTCTAATTTTCAAGAGTGAAAAAAGGCCCAGAAAAGCACTTATCTTGGAACCTACCCTGCTGCACTTTGACTTGGAGATGTTATCCAAGATAAAATTGAAGGTGCTAAAAGATTCTTGTGAATTTATCCTGTGAAATTCTTGAGTAGTTACACTCATAGGATATCAAAACTGCAAGTGCTCAGTGCTGCTTTTCTTCTGCCTTTGCAGCTGAAAAATAGAACTTTGCATTCCATGAGATCTGGCAACAGGATATGCTGATGTTGCCTTTTCTTGTGGTCACAATCCTTACCTTAATACTAGTCTACTCACAGGATCATTGTTTTTGGCAGTAGTTTAAAGAAAATGAAGAAATCTAGAAATATAAAACTAACAAAATGCTTGGTAAATGGGCATAAGATATTGCATCTATGTTTTTAGATCACTTCTTTGAATCACAAATATTTTAGAAACCACTTAGAAGACAGCCTTTCTTTGGGAAGACCTCTTTTAGTAGAAGATGTTGGAGAAGAGCTTGACCCAGCACTTGATAATATTTTGGAAAGAAACATCATTAAAACAGGTTCAGCCAACAAGGTAAAAATAAAACACATGAGCAAACATGTGGAAATTCTCCTGTCCTCCCTTCCCCTCCCCACACCCTCTCCTTAGCAAAATAACTCCTGATAAATATAGGACTATAAAACATTAAACTCATTTAAACTTGATTAATGCTAATACAAGAAAAAAAAAGGTAGGGTTTAAGTTCACAAATGATTAATATATTTAATGTATAGAGTTCCTTATTCCTTTGTTTATGACAATTTTTAGAAGTTTAAATAATTTGTAAATGGGCCATTTAAAGTGGTCCTTGGCTATTCTCAACAAATTGTTTGGACCAGATGTGTGATTTAAAACTGTATTTTTATGCCTTTGAGCAGAAAAATGTAACCTTTTTTCCTATATGCAGTATCTGAAAAAGTGTGTATTGGCTCTTGATATTTCAAGGCTTCTTTTTAATATTTTTCTTAAGGTGAAAGTTGGTGATAAGGAAGTAGATGTTATGAATGGCTTCAGACTATACATTACTACAAAATTGTCAAATCCCTGTTACTCTCCTGAAATTAGTGCTCAAACCTCCATCATTGACTTTACTGTAACCATGAAAGGTCTTGAAAATCAACTCTTAGGCAGAGTCATTCTCACAGAGAAACAGGTAAAAGAATTGATTGTATCTGTTTTCCTGGCTATACTTCTTATATTTACCTGTAGAATGTTTTACTTTAATTTTAATTTATTACTCTCTATTCCCATATTGTAAGGTAACTTTCTGGCTCTCCCTGTTGTGATTATTCTTAATATAATCTGTTTGTAATGGTTTAAAAAGGGGCACAGAAGCAATTGACTCATTCAGATGGAAGTTTATCTGTCTCTTTATTGTTGAAACTGTACCATATTAACCTTATTTTTCCTGCCTCAATGAGTTATAACCTCATGAAAATGGCCTGTGAAAAGCAGACCTGAAATCAAAACTGATGCTCCTCTGTCTACACACCCTGAAGCTCATGGCAACATAACCTAGTGCAAAGAATTCAGACTTAGTTACTTCCTTGCTCCAAGGGAAAACAGGCTACCTACTTATTTTGACATTGCAGATATATTAGTTGAGGAAATCCAGGTTCAGGATGCCAGTCCCAATCAACATGCCACCGGCAGTTCTGGAGAGAGGCTGATTGGTATGTTGTAAACTGTGGAACAGCTAATCCCTGTAACTATAAGGTCAGGCAACGTTGATGTCGTAAGAGACACTATGCAGCTATGACTGTGTATTTGCTAGGATTTTGGCAATAGTTCCAGTTTACCTTCACTAGAGAGGAATGACAGGAATGTCTTTGTTTCCTTATTGTACCATCTGTTGAAGTTCTCCTGTCCTTCCAACACCTCCCTCTGCCCTGCCAATGTAAGATTTTTCTTGTTAATAACTTCAGTCGTCTTGGTCACATCGAGTAGTTGCATTTCATTTCCAAACAGTGCATGGATCTCGTGAGAGAAATCACACTCAATCTGTTAAGGTCTGTCTTTTGTCAGACAGCTTCATTGCACCATCAGCTTCTCTTCAACCACTGACAGCTTGTCAACCCACTATGCAATGAAATTATCACTGCCTATCTAAAACACGCTGTGATGTGTAGATTCACAAAGCATTATGCCAAACTTCACTTCTTGGGCCTTGAAATACAGTACATTCCTCCAGGAGACAGTTAGTTTATCAAATTCCTCCAGTCATTGCTGTTGCTGTGTGCTTGCTTGGAGGACACAGAAAAGGGAGGAGCTTGACTTTTCTCAGAGCAGCCAAGAAATAGATGGAGAAGTAACAGACCCAAGCTGGAACATGGGGAATTCTGGTTAGATATTAGGAAAAAATAATTACATAGAGAGTGGTCAAACCCAAGAACAGATTACCCAGGGATTTTGTGGAATTTCTGTTCTTGGAAGGGTTCAAGATTCACCTGGACATTGCCCTGAGCAACTGAGCTATTTAGATCTGAGCAGGGGTTGAACTAGTTAATTTTTGTAGGTGCCTTCCAAATTAAAATTATTCTACTATTCAATGGCCTCTTTGTCACTAGGTGGGAATGTCTAATGAGTGGACAACTTCTCAGAGTGTTACACTCACTACTGTTTTGTTTGAGACCACCTGGGGATACTCCCTCTGGAAAAATGACAAGTGGACCACTTGACAGGCAGGGGGACTTCTACAGAATATACTTACCATGTTGCAGTTTTCTTGGACTCTGTTTATACACATTGTGGTTCAAGGTTTCCTGAGAAGTCAATTTGAACATATCCCACCATCCAAATAATTTATTATATCTAATTGCCCATCTTTGGGAATTGGGGGATTTCACTCTTAAGTGTCTGGATTCTTACTACCTTTTGTAGCCTTTGGTGTGAAGGCAGTGGAATTATTTTACTGTGAGATAGTTTGCCAAATGATTTGAGCCATTTGACTGCTTGGTGATATCCAATGTTAAAATGTACATGCGGAACTTCTGTCTCCAAAAGAAAAGGGATTATTTATTTGAAATCAGTATTCTTCAAGATTTTGATGCATATTTCTATCCTTCTTCCCATTCCACCATCTCTTATACGGTTCTGGTCTTAGAATGAATGAGGTTTAGACCTCTAACAAGGAAAAGGAGTGTTTACAGCATGTCATTTAAAGTTTTTGCACACTCTGACTCTCTGTTGTCTGGTATGCCCATTAGTAGAATCTTTGTCACGTACATCTCACAGAATTAATTGTTTACTGATAGAAATGCTGGTACTGATTTCTTATTTTCCACCAGAATTTTAAACCAATTACAAGATACAAGTGAAGTATAAGAAGGTCAATGGCCAGCTGATATATCTGTATAAATTTGATTCTACTATATTTCTTGAAGTAATAGGATTTGAGAGATTTGATATATGTCTGAACGTAGTATAACTTATGATATTTTAATGATTTCATTATATTGATACATTGGCTGTTATGTAATTGGACAAAAAACTGTGTCATAGGTAAGTCAGATTAGTAGTGGAGTTATAATACGCAAGAAGTCTTTATGGCTTTTTGAATTTTCACATTCATATATCAAGATTTTTGCTATAAAAAGGCTCAAATTTTGTAAGGAACAGTTGATGCAAATTCTTCTACTTGTGAATCATTTTGTGACAGAATTATATCAGCTATGTAGCAGCTTCCATATTTTATGAATATTAACAAGAAATAGCATTCTTTGTTACAGTTGGTAAAATGTCATCTGCTTATGAAGAGAATTCCATAAAACTGGATTTGAAATAACCTCTTTGGTGCAAGTTCCTTGAATTTATGTACTTAGCAACTTGGCTTATTTTTTCTGCATCCTTGGTGTTATGACTGGAAATTTGAAAATATGAATAAAGCTTTCAACTGTTTATACTTTCTAATCTGCAAAAAGCATTTTAAGAGCTTAACAGATGGATTATTTTTTCACTAAGGGTTTCATCTAGGGTTACTTCACTTTAGTTTGGTATCTCTATTTCCAGCTTGTTTCTCAGGCTCTTCTTGTGAGAATAGCTTTCTGATTTTCTAAAGCAATGAATTTTAAAGTATGTTTAACTTTTTAAACTGAACTCAGCAAAACATGAAGTTTAATTTGGCTCAGTATGTTAATTATTATATTTAACTGGATACTAACTTTCTTTTAATGCTATTCTTTTTAAAAAAACATTCTACTTCATCAAACTTATGTGAAAAAAAATGCTTCATGAAACTGTTACCTGTTTTTCTTTAGTTCCACGAAGCATCAGTTGATTGAAATGCAGATAACTGTCATTTTCTTGTCTATTTTCATCAGTTTTTGTCAGAATCTTTTGAATAAGTAAGCACATCTTCTAAGTTATGTTGCATTTGCATTATTCTGAAATGATTGTCCCACTAAATATTTTCTACCTGATGATGATTATGATATTTCAATATACCAAGAAAAAGCTCTAAATCTGATAATAATAAGATGAATTTTCCTTATTTCCTTTAGGGTAAAACAGCATTCTTTAAAAGAAATAAATGCTTAAATTAGGAATGTAGGAGGAGAATGTAAGTTGAGAAGACCAGAAGTTTAGAATGTGGAAAAACAAAAAAAGCCATTTCAAAAGTTGTAACAGTTTTTCAAAGCTATATAAATGAAGACTATTCAAATGGGAGAGTAAAACCTTTCTTTAAGCCTCACTAAGGGCTCAGGTCCATGATGTCTCAAGTGCTATATGAGAAATTATATATTTCTTAATATTGTCTCTGTTTCTTTGGAAGATTAGCAGCCAGTGAGCAACGTGGAAATGGACTTGGCAAAGATGGAGTGAACATGGAACTTCCAAGTTTGGAGAGAAATTGTTAAAATTATTCACAAGACCTTTGTAAACTTTGTGAAATACTTCTCTAGACATAGCAAATATTTCTACCAACTGGCTCACTTACTGTTCATTTATAAGATTCATAATAGTCTTATCTTATGAGAAACTCTTAACCCATCCTCTCCCTTTTCTTTCTTTTTACTTCATCGTATTGAAACATTTTGTAATATTTCAGCAGAGGATTTTTATCTCTGAGCAACTAATTTGTATTAAGTTTTTAAAGGTTAAGAATGAACTTAATGGACTATTATCTCTGAAAGATATTTTTCTAGAGATTTCAAATTGTTGTTTTTTTAATGTAAAATTCTTGATTAACAGTTATCCATCTGCTATATTTGGGCACTGGAAAAGAAACTAAGTACATAAACCACTCAGATTGTATTACTAAAAGTATAAAATAAATACTTATAGTGACATAGCTCAGGTTCTACATACTTTTGTAATCAATGAAACATTTTAGTGAGAGGCCGAAATTATCCGTGTTTGATGGAGGAGTACTAGCACTTCTTGAAATATGTGGTGCTTGATTTGATGACTAAGGATGGCCGTTGAGACTAAATTTTCAATATGGCAACTGTAAAGCAAGGCATAAATGAGGATAAGATTACATGTAGGGGAATAAAATCCTATGTCTGGAATAGTGTTTGCATTTATCTTTTCTGAAGCAGAAAGAGAAGAAAAACAATTACTGTTGTGAGTTTATTATTCTTCTACGGTATGATACGAGCATCTTCCATAATATTTGTAGAAATGATTTTTTAATGCCTGCTTAGGTAGCAGGTTCAGAACCTGGTAATAGATCTTGTGTGAGAAATATCACTGGAATTCTTTCCCCAGATTAATGCAGCTAGTCTTGACCTACACTGTTTTAGTAGGATCAATATTTTTTATGCTAAATGTTTTATTTTTATTTTTGACTGCTCTTATATTTCCCAAATATTACCATGTAATCCAATAGGAATTAGAGAAAGAAAGAACTGATCTTATTGAAGATGTGACTATGAACAAAAGGAGGATTAAGGACCTAGAAGATAACCTTTTGTTTCGACTTACAAGTACAAAGAGCTCTCTGGCAGATGATGAGGGTCTACTAATTGTATTGAGTAATACTAAGAAGACTGCTGAAGAAGTAACACAGAAACTGCAAACTTCTGCTGAAACTGAAGTACAGATCAATTCAGCCCGTGAAGAGTACAGACCTGGTGAGTGAAGGTAGTGATGGAAGACAAATAGCTAGACCATGTATTTAAAACCTCAATACTTAGAGTAGGAGAAGTAGTGGGATGGGATCAGGAAGAACAAAACTGGTGGGAGAGATCTGTGTTTTCCTGTAAGTAAAATGTATCTAGGAGATGTCATATTGAGCTACAATGGAGAAAATGGTCAATGTTATGTCTTATGTGGAATTTATAAAATTGAGTGAACCGTTCTCTTTGTGGACTTCCCATTGCTCTATAAACAAGTGCATCAGTCATAAGTGTGTTTAGGTAAGTATATGTTGAGTTCAATGTTGACATTCTTTTACAGGGCCAATATAACATTAAATACTCTTTATATCTGTTCTGATGAATGCTTAATCATTTATCCTTAGGTTATTACAGTCAGCACATTTAATAAGTCTTTTGACTTCTAACTGACGGGCAAAAATGTGAAAAAACCAGGAGAAAAATAGCTCTATGTAACTGCCTGCATTCTAGGAAATGTGTAAAATGGTACAGTTAGTGTACCAGAAAGCATTGCAGATATTGTAATACCTTTGTATTTAAAACTGAATGACTACTGAAAAGAAGTTAAATCAGTGCTGAGTAAGTTAAATCAATATAGTTCATTTGACTTTTATATGACTCTTGTAAAACTCTCTGAGGAGAAATTTGTTTGGATACTTAAACAGTATTTCAAACAGCCATAATTTTTATATGTTCTACTGATGATCTCAATATTGCAGTGTGCTATCGAGCTGCTTTGCAGATATGCTCATATTTGAAAACTAGACTTTACATAGGCTTTACATAGTATGCATTAATTACAGCAAATATCTGCTTTTTCTGATGTACAAATGAGGATAAAATGAATGATTTTATTATTTTTCTGGCAGTAAAAATAGAGAAACTCAAGGATCTTCATGTATCATTAGTGTTAAACTCACTGTACATATTTTAGGCAATTAAAGCTTTCTGCTCTGCATTTCTACTTTGAACAAATTTTTGTTTCCTGTTCTTCAGTTGCAACTCGAGGTAGCATCTTGTACTTCCTTATCACTGAGATGAGCATGGTCAATGTCATGTATCAGACATCGCTTCGGCAGTTTCTGGGACTTTTTGACCGCTCCCTAGCCAGGTAATTTAGCTAACAATCAGTATCATTTGTATTTACCCAGTCCTGGAGGTGCTTGTAGTACAGTAAAGATTTATTGTGAACTAATATCAGAAAGAAGACTGATGCTTTTTACAATCTTGACCAGGAATAGTCAGCTTAAATACCCATAGAACTTTGTCAGTTACTTAGCAGGGCAAAGAACCTTCTAGTTTACTTACAGTCTTTCAAAATTTGCCATTAAATAGTTAAAAAACATTGTACTGCATTGATTTTCAGCTGGACAAAAAGCTTGATTAGAAAGGATTTTTTTTGTTGTTGTTGTTCCTTCAATCTGAAAGTTGTTGCCAGCTTGCTGTCTGATATTCAGTTTGTGATCTATTATTTTTCATGTTTTGAAAATAATGAACTGTAGCTTTTTTGTCTTTTGCATTGTATTCCCTTTTATAAAGCCTAAGCAAATCAACATTTAACTGCATTAACTTTCTTCTAACAGGTCTGCCAAGAGCCCTATAACCAGCAAGAGGGTTACCAATATTATTGAATATATGACATATGAAGTATTCAAATATACTGCCCGAGGGCTCTATGAGGAGCACAAGTTTCTTTTCACACTACTGCTTACTTTGAAGATTGATATGCAAAGAAATAGAGTGAAGCACGAAGAATTTCTGACAGTTATTAAAGGTTGGAACTATGAATGAATTTTAAGGAGAGCATGTTATTATTACAGCAAATTTATGTAGTTGTATCTCCTAGCTAACATGCTCCTTCCTTTTGCACATGAAAAACCAGTCAATTGTAAGAATACATGCTTATCATTCTGATCTGGTGAGACAACATTGTATGGTAGTTCTAATTTATAGCAGCACACTGAATATTGATGAATATATCTTTGGAATCATGAGAATAAAAGGAATATTGTTAAGCATCCTTTATGTCTGCTACTCAAATACCATCAACTATGTGTTTAACTTAGAAAAATTATTATTGTACTAAAAATTATTATAGTAAGTGCCGCAAATAGGAGCAGAAGATGATGCTAACATTTTAAAGGAGTGTCAGAGTCTCAGCTGCATGTGACAAGGTCATGGTTTTGGTCTTGATTGCATACAAGCACTGAGTTCACTTGAAAGTTTGGATGTGTTTTGTATTACCTTTCCAAGGGACTTAATTTTCCAGGCAACATTTATTTATGGATTATATCTGTGGGTTTTTCCAAGTTGAATCTTCAAAATGCCTTTTCCCAAAAAGTGTTTATATCCAGGCACATTGCACCAAAACCCACTAAAGCCGCAAAAGATGAATTGGTTAAGACTTCTGTTTAAAGTACATAATATAAAAAAATAACCTAAACTAACCAAACTGCAAACTCAGCTTAATCAAATATGGCATGGTTTTGTAATGTACAAAACTCCTGTAATGTCATGATTAAAAAACTGGATTCTTGTATTAGTTTTTTCCTGTTTAGTTTATTTTTCTTTATCTCTCCAACAGTACTAATTGTAACTAATTTCAATTTCTTGCAGGTGGTGCTTCCCTAGACCTTAAAGCTTGCCCTCCTAAGCCAGCTAAATGGATTCTGGATATGACTTGGTTGAACTTGGTGGAGCTCAGCAAGCTTAAACAGTTTTCAGATATTCTTGATCAAGTACGTAAGAGCTTTTTAAAATTGATCTCTTGTTTAGTAAGTGATTGTTTGGTAAAGATCAAGCCGTATGGTGAGAACTGGTTTATTTTATACAAGAGAAAGAAAGCTGACAGCAGATAGCCACAGTTGTGGCCCTGACTGCTTAGCAACCTATGTTGATATAAAGACTCAACCACACCCAGGAAAAGAAGAAGACTGTAGAGTGTTCACACCTTATCTAATTATAATACTTTCAGATTGGGATTCAACTTGCCATTATCCAATTCACATGTTGCAACTTTAATCTTATTCTGGTTGTTAGATTATCTTTCATCTCTGTTGTGCTTTCTCATGCTATGGTTTATGATGCTTGTTCCAATATTTCTCTGGTTATAGGGAGAAAAAGTTAGGGAGAAGTTGTTTAGTAAATTGCATACTTGCATGAATAGACTTATTGGATACTAAATGTATCGTAGCTAATGATAAATAGCTTTTGGTATGGGTGAAGAAAACTTTTCTGTACATTCATGTGGGGAGCAATTACGTATTTGCTGTTCTCAAAACTTTATCTGTGCCTAGCTATCCAAGTTCTGACATAGCTATGCTATCATAAGAGAAAACACTGATTAGTAGCTCCCATTTTCAAAATATGAATACTCAAGGGTGTTGCATTCTACAATAGCCTGCTTAAAATCTGAAATTTTATCCTATAATTTTGAATAGCCTTATTAAATCTGTGGACTAATATCTCTAAACAAATGCCTGTGTGTGGATTACATGTCTCTGACTCTCATTAAAATTTGCGACCTAGTGGCATCGCAAATATTACTTGTCTGTTTAGCGATATTTGCTTCTTTGATGGTATAATTGCAGATTTCCAGAGAAGAGAAGCAGTGGAAAATCTGGTTTGATAGTAAGAATCCTGAAGAAGAATTGATTCCTAGTGGTTATGGTCAATCTCTGGACTGCTTCAGACATCTTCTTCTTATCAGATCTTGGTGTCCTGACAGAACCATAGCTCAGGTATATTTATATAGCCTACATGGTCTATTTAGGTATCACTAGAATGATTCCAGATTGCAGGTTAATACTATCTTATGTAATGCTAAACACCTTTTTGTAATGGACCTTAATGTTGTATATTCTGAAATTCTTTTCAGACCATTTATGTATTTGTTATAAGGGCAGTGATAACAAAATTATTCCAATATATTGAACAAATAATATCAAATGATTGCACTGTGGTGATTTCTGCTGGAATCATATGTTTATCCAGATCTGCTTTATTAGTTCAGAAGGTACTTTTGGCTATCCTTGCTTACTCACTGGAATTTTAGAAGTGTCCCTATGTTAGGCCGAAGTAAAATATTTTAATAAACTCGACTGTCTGAGAGAAAATTGAAAACTATTTAATTGAGGAACGATTTCTTGCATGGAAGAATTAGACCCACTTGAGAAAAAATCTTTATTAAAGTCTGCTCAAAGCTCTCAATTTAAAGCCATTTATTAAAAAAGTATAAAAT
Source organism: Callaeas wilsoni (assembly GCA_013398955.1). Taxonomy (NCBI): domain Eukaryota; kingdom Metazoa; phylum Chordata; class Aves; order Passeriformes; family Callaeidae; genus Callaeas; species Callaeas wilsoni. The sequence goes on from VWPU01012549.1 coordinate 125,745, forward strand.
TGAAGTTTATTAAATAGACCTTTTTTAAAGAAAAATCGACTTCCAGGAGCCTATTTTTAACCTTTATGTTCTTCTCCAGTGCAAAAGAACAAAAAATTATAAAACTGCTGACAATTCAGAGCAATTAATGAAAATTTACTGAAATTGGAATGCATCACTTAAAGTGTAGTATTAATTTTATTGATGCACATCTCTAGACATTATGATTGGATTCAGAGAAAATCTCAGCAATTAGTTGTGTAACTGCAGTGAGTAGGTTAAGCAGTACTGTGTAAAGAATATCTCTATGGTATGTGCTATGTGTTTGAAAAAGATCATGCAAGATTATTCCCTCTCTACTGTTAACAGGGCAAGATAAACTTTCATCTTTCGATGGTTTTATGAAAACTGATATTTTATCAAATGCTTAATATTGAATGTCTTTTGTCTCTGAGAAGTAACCCAGAAGTATTAAAGGGAAGATTTATCTAAGACAAAAGCATTGTGGTGGGAAAGAGTACAAGAAAAATAATCTCAGACTGTTTAAAAGAGCGTTTTCTATTTCTTTGTGAAAAAGAACAATAATCTAGAATTTTTAAAGATAAATAAAGAAGGGATAAGAGATTATTTTCACCTGTTCCTCTGGATCATCTACTTAGTGATAGTTATTTTAATCATTACTACTGTTAAATCACTGCTTGTTTAACTGTGAAGGTGGGAAAGGCCTAAGAGCTTTGAAGCCCATCTTTAATCCTTTCCTCCTATCCTTCTGTATTTTAAGGCTAGGAGTTACACTATCTAATGGAGATATCCTTAAATCATGAAAACTTTTCTAAAGCTTTAGAGAGGTTATTATTTTTATTATATTCTAATTATAGCTATTATATATAACAGTACATACAGATATATTTAATATAATAATTATTTTTCAAATTTTAACTGGTTGTATAAGGCTATAAGAAATAACACCTTCAAAGAGAGTATGATGTGTTAACATGTAAGAATAAATTCGTTGTGTATTTACATTTTTGATAAAAATTTTTAGCAGCCTTTGGTCTTTACTTGACTTATTGGTAGTATTTACACTGGGAAGAAAACAGTATTAAATGTTTAGGTCACAAGTTAAATTTACCCTTTTTAATATAGGCGAGAAAATATGTCACTGACACTATGGGGGAGAAATACACAGAGGGAGTCATCCTGGACTTAGAGAAAACATGGGAAGAGTCAGATCCACGTACTCCCCTCATATGCTTTCTTTCCATGGGCTCTGATCCTACGGACTCAATTATTGCTTTGGGAAAAAGACTGAAGACAGAAACGTGTTGTGTTTCCATGGGCCAGGGTCAAGGAATCCATGCTCGTAAACTTCTACAACAGACAATGGCTCATGTAAGCAACAAAAACCTGAATGTCTTTCTCTCTGTATTAAACACTTAGAAATAAAAATCCTGTCATGAGATAATGTTGTCTAGTGGGTAGTTAATGCTGATGCAAATCCCTACATTTATTTATACAAGTGTCCTAAGCGAGAGAACTGTCTTTTCACAGTCCTTCAATTTGCCATAACAAGCTTTTTGATACTGTGCAGATGTTTTTCATTGAAAATGGAGTGCTTTTCATATAAAATGGAGTTTTTATAGTTGATTGAAGACTGATGAACATAGCTGAATTGATTTTTTGGTTTTTTGGTTACATCACCAGTAAATATTCTTCTGTAAGCATTTCAGATTATTTTTTAAAATTTTATTTTTAGTAATATGGATGTATTTTGTTAAATGAAGAAAATGAATTCCAAATATGCTATTGATTGATACATAAACTTGAGAAAAACAAGGTAGTATAGCAAAATGTTTTGTAGTCTGAATTTGGACTTGGGAGGGACATTCCAGTAGGACAGGAAGAGGAATGAAAGAACAAAACTATCTCTATGAGAAAGGTGAGATGTTCCAATTTGGCATGCTTTGCGCATCAGGTGATACTACTGCTATGCCTGCTGATGTGAAAAGATTGAGCTTCTTACTCTCCTGTGTTATGAGCTTCTTTTTGTAACCTGTTTTACTCTGACTTTTGCTTCAGATTCTTGTTTGATAACCTCTCATAAGGAATAATTAGCAGATCAAAAGAAGAAACTCATTCAAAAATAGGGGAGAGGAGCATCTTTTGTTTAGTTAAGAGAAATGCAGTTACTTTCTCTCACTGTCTCACAAGCCCTCTTACTGAAGAGGTATATGAGATGTCTATAATGAAATATGGTAATTCACATAAGAAAGTTTTACATCTAATGATTGATAGTAATAGATTAACTAAGTATGTTTATTTGGTTATTTTGCAAGCCTGGGACCCTTGTGAGGAACAAGGTTTAGCAGCTTGCTCTATGGAGCTACTCCCGAGCTCCCTTATGTAAGTTAAAATTTACCAGTTTCTATCAGCACTGTAGTCATGACAAGGTATGTTTTAAATGTATTGAAATGGAAAAGGTAGAGACTATTTGAAAAGACCACATGAGACAAGTGAGGACCACTTGTTCAGGTGAAAAAACCAAACAGGCTAACATCACCTTCAGAAGACATAGCCCACAGCTTAGCTCCCCTCAAGGAGTGATTTCAGTTTGTGAACAATTGTTGATAGCTTTTTATATTCTATTGTTTCAAACTAGGGAGGTTGGGCACTTCTGCAAAACTGCCACCTTGGACTTGACTTTCTGGATGAGTTAATGGACACTATAATAGAGACAGAGACTGTTCATGAAAGCTTTCGACTGTGGATGACAACAGACATTCACAAACAGTTCCCCATCAACCTTCTTCAAATGTCAATTAAGTTTACCAATGAACCACCACAAGGGCTCAGAGCTGGACTAAAGAGAACATACAGTGGTGAGTGCTAGAATGGTAATGATTTAAAACTAAATTTTGGACTGTGATGCTATTGTGTGGTCATGTTTAACTGGTAGTAGGTGTAAGCTAGTATGAGGAACTGGTCATAATGATGCGAGGATACATCTTAGCTTTTGTTTTGAAAGCTAAAAAGAAGAGAAGAGAAGATTTACTGAAGTTCAGTTGCCAGAACTAATTGGACAGCAATTTCTTTTCTAACATGTTGGCTTCTAGTATCTCAGTTCGAAGTGTTTGAATTTTTAATCTTCTGTCTTTTGGCAGAAAAATTATAATCTTTGTTGGCTATCAAGTGCTCCTTACACTACCTAAAATAAAAGACAAAGATTCTGTGCAGAAAGCAACTTGATGTGAGTTCAATTATTAGTAAATTGTGGGGTTTTTTTCCCCTGAAGTTTACTCTTTTAATTTGAGCAACTTAATAACATGCTATAAACTGTCTCCACCACAGAACACTTTGTGGGACAATAATTTACCCTTGGAAGAGGCAGAGAGCCAAGTGAATATCTCTAGAGTGATATTTTAGCACTTATTTGAAGTAGTTTTGAGAAAGACAATTACTGTGATTCTCCTAACACCCATTTGCAATCAACAGGTATCAGCCAGGATTTATTAGATGCCAGTAAAATGGTGCAATGGAAACCACTGTTGTATGCTGTAGCCTTTCTACACTCCACCGTTCAAGAAAGACGCAAGTTTGGCTCTCTGGGTTGGAATATACCCTATGAGTTTAATCAAGCTGATTTCAATGCTACTGTGCAGTTCGTTCAAAACCACTTGAATCGCATGGATACCAAGAAGGTAATTAATGTTGTTGTGGGGAAGGTGGATTAAGATGATGGCTCTTTCTAGTAGGGGAGTATATGTAAATGGTTCTTAATAACTGAGCTACAAGAATGATTTTAACTTATTGTTTTTTCCACAAACATTCAATATTTCAAGTATACCTGTCTCTACAGCAGCAGACTTAGACTTCTAATCCAGTGCATGTTTAATTTCAGTGTTAACCTGTACATTAAAAAAAAAGCCTCCCCAACCATCTCAGAAATAGAAATCTTAGAAGTATAGACCTTATTTTCAATTCTAAGTAAGTCAACTAGTTAAAAATGGATGTTTAAAAATACTCCTTTGTTTAAATCTTTTTTGAGTAAAAATAATATTTGGCCACCCCAGCCTATCTTTGCAGAACGAAGAAATCAAAAGTGGTTTTAAATAATTATACAAGAATTTCTCCTACGTTTCTCACTTTCATGTGGTCAGTTGTCATACAGAGAGGTCTGTGGCAGAGCAATTTGCAGTTGGCATTTTAAGTGAAAGGAGGATTCAAATATATCTGTAACTTTCTTGCTATCTTTAAGAAACTCTTGAATTTGTTTTCAATGAATTATATTTTGAGAAATCCTTGCAAGTGTTCTGGGAATGCAAGACTATAATAAAAAAAGAGCAATAGGAAAATAACTTTCTCCCAAATGGGACAAACATAGTACAGCAGCTGTTTTTACTAAGGCAGATCTAAGTAAATGAGAAGAGAATTAGCTAAAGTCAGTGCTTTCTGCTTGGTTTTAGGGGATCTCCTGGAGTACTGTTTGTTACATGATAGGTGAGATCCAGTATGGTGGTCGTGTGACAGATGACTTTGACAAAAGACTCATGAACACCCTTGTAAACGTTTGGTTCAGTGAAAATACATTCAGTCAGGAGTTCAGCTTCTACAAAGGATACAGCATACCCAAATGTACTATGGTGGATCAATATCTTCAGTACATACAGGTCAGTAAATGAAAGCTAATCACTTGTTTCTCCTAAGTTCAGGATTCCCTATAACTTTTATTTTTTTCCTGAGTACCTCTACTTTGTCTTTTATTCACAGATTTTTAAACTGATTTCTAGCAGTCTGCATGTCTATTAGCAACAACTAATTATTGTTATCAATGTTATCATCTTCATCACAGCAATGTATATTTTCTTTTTCATGCGGTGTGCTTGTGGGATGTGCCTAAAGACACAAAGTTATTAAAGAGGGCAAAGAAAGGAGTCCAGACATTGCATACAACCTCATGGAAATAAAAGGTCTAGATATATGAGAGTACAAGTTTATTATTCAAATAGCGCATAGTTGTTAAAAAAGAATTTGTTTGGTGTGATTTGGGCTGTGGCATGACAAATAGACCACAGCACGTTATTCAACCTAAGACTATTTGAAGAAATCCAGCTTCTTACTTAACAGTAATTGAGCGTTTTTTCTGGTTTTTATTTGGTTTTGTTTTGTATTGGGTTTTATGTTTGTTTGTTTGTTTGGGGATTTTTTGGTGGTTTTTCTTCTTAATGATTAGCTGCTAAATCTCCAGTTGTACTCTTTCTATATTTTACTATGTAGAGCCTTCCTGCTTATGACACACCAGAAGTGTTTGGTTTGCATCCCAATGCGGATATCACCTACCAAAGTAAAGTTTCCAAAGATGTGTTGGACACCATCCTCAGTATTCAGCCTAAAGATAGCTCTGGTGGAGGAGGAGAAACTCGAGAGGCAGTTGTAGCCAGACTGGCTGATGATATGCTGGAAAAACTTCCTGCTGATTATGTACCATTTGAAGTGAGTTAATGAAATTCTGGCAAAAGCATTTGCTCCATCTTTCCTTTTATAGATTAAAAAAAGAAACAACAACTTTTCTAAAAGCATATTTGAATCCATTCATACAGGCAATACTTCCTATTTTAAAGAAGTGTGGCCAAACTATTAATGTTTATAACGAAGACATTAAATGTGTGCTGAAGTGCTTTCCTAAGAACTTTTTAAAAAATATTAAACCCGCTAAGGCTTAAGTTGTCATTTGCACTATGGGGGAGGTAGGATCATCAGCTTTTAACTGAGGTTGTTGACACTATAAAATTTCTAGTTAAGTTCATGCAGCTGTTTATTTGTTAATTTTACACTTTTGATTAAAAACATATCTGTAAGTTTGGTTAGAATACAAGACTGTCTGGTATTGTGATAGCTCCCAGGCATTGCTGCTATGTTGAAGCAAAGTAACTGGGGCAGTTATTCTTGATTGGTTTGTGCAAAGAGAACCTTGGAACTGCTTGTTGGAATTAAAGCTGAATTCCTTGAACTAAGGTAAACAGCCTACAAGCTCGTTAAGTGGCGTTAGCTCAAAGAATGATATACAGACTAAATCATGACTTAGACTAAAAACATAGCCAGTCTCAGCATCATAGATTTCTCTTGGAACATATCCTGTGTTTCTCTCTTGCAGATAATTCTGGGGAGGTGCCAAACTGACCATTTAAGCTTGTAAATAAATTGTGTTATGTCTTAAAGGTCATGTTGAGGCCTAACCTTGACATAAAACCAACTTTGTTTATTCACTTCTATTGAAGGATCTTTGGTTTTCTATCTACAGGTAAAAGAAAAACTAAAGAACATGGGACCTTTTCAACCTATGCACATATTTTTGCGACAGGAGATTGAACAAATGCAGAGAGTTATTTCTTTAGTGAGAAGCACTCTGACTGATCTAAAACTTGCCATTGATGGGACAATAGTTATGAGTGAAAATCTGAGGGATGCTTTAGACTGCATGTATGATGGAAGGATTCCTGCTAGCTGGAAAAAAGTAGGTGTACATCACTTGTTCTGGAAAGAAATAAAAAATCTAATTCTGAAGAGACTAGATTAAACTGCCAGACTTAGAGTAAACACTTTTTTTCAAACTATGTTTCAGAAGTGTTAACCAGAGCTGTGCAACTGCTGGAATAGATTTTCTGCTAAAATAAACATAGTAAAAACAAGCCTTCTTTCATTTATAAGAATTGAAATGAATGTGGGGGATGCAGGTATTTCCCATTTTAACAGCCTGTTGCATATTAGCAGGATAAAAAAGCTAGAGAGAGAAGAGTAATTTAAAACGTGATGGTGGATTTTAAAAAATAGCACCCGCATTACTGGACTACACTGGTGTTGTTTATTGAACATATATAATTTATATATGTTCCTTTTCTGGGTTGAGTAGAGATGGCCTGTTCATCTTGGTCAAAATCAGTGTTCTTTGAATTTGACTAATAGCCACATAATTAGAGAATAGTAGATGCTGGAAAGACCTTTGGAGACAGTCTGGTTTAATCACACTCCTGAAAGCAGGGTCAGTTAAAGCGGTTTTCCCAGGAGTCTCTAGAATCAGAGAGGTGCAACCTATTCCACTGTTTGATCACCTTCACAGTAAAAACCAAATCAGCCAACCACCGGCCAAACAAACCAAAAACCCCTTAAGCTGAAACAGAATTTCTGATGTTTCATCTTGTTCCCATTGCCTTCTCTCCTACTGCTGACGAGAATCAGGCTCCATCTTCTTCCGTTCTCCGCACATGAGGTATAAACACATTATCTCCTTTGAGCCTTCTCTTCTCCAGGCTAAACAGTCCCAGGTCTCATCCCCTTCCCATAGAAATTGTTTTCAGGGACAATTAGAGCTGTTAATGGCAACTGATGGAAAGAAAAATGGGGAGGTTATTTTGCTGTTTGCTTGTTCTGTTTCTACTGACAAAGTGTTTTCATGGTACAAAACCTAGATGTAAACAAACGCTTCACAACACAGCTGTATCTCTACATAGTCCAAGTTCAGTTTTCCTTAGCTTTTATTCAGAAGAATAAAAATGCAGAGCAGTTTTACAGAAATCATGTTGTCTTGATATATATTGACCTTGGAATTAGAAAGACATGTATACAATTTTTCTTCTTGGTTTATATAGATATCTAACGCTGCAAAAATGTCAAAAAATGGACAATTGCCACAGAGAGCATTAAGCATGTGCAAATGGAGTAGTAGACATGAATTTGAACAGAGAAAGAATTTGCTTTAGGTATTAGTGTGATGCAACATTTAAGCATCAGATTAAAGTTAAGATATGATAGATGATCTTCAAATATACTTTGCTGATATTATAGTGTTTATTACCACGAGAGGAGTTAGCTTTTCTTGACAGCAATATGCTATTTTAAAATGTTTACTGTTTTTAGGCATCTTGGCCTTCCAGTACACTTGGTTTCTGGTTTACTGAGCTTCTAGAAAGAAACCAGCAGTTTTACAAGTGGATTTTTGAAAGTCGACCAAACTGTTTCTGGATGACAGGGTTTTTTAATCCTCAAGGATTTTTAACTGCAGTGAGACAGGTAAATTGTGTTTGAAGTCTTATTCTGCTTATTTTTTGAAATGCTTTTAAAAATAAAATATATTGTCTGATGAAGGATGAGTTTATACCCATGGGAAGATATGTGACTGTCTAACATTTCCTGAGTGAACTGTTTTTCTTTCACACATATTTTTTCAGTATATCAACCACTAATGTGTTAAAATATATTTCCTGTGTTGACCAAGGCCCAAATAAGTAGATGCTATCTCACAACATTATTAAGGTAGACTAGAAAAATATTGTCTCATGTTTCCATTGAAATATCTCTGAGAATGGTCATTAAGCCCATGAATTTTTTTTCCCCTCTCTTTTGTTCTGTGTTCAGTACTTACCTGACTGGAGACTGGGCAGAAAAGCTATTCAAAATTAGTCTTACATTTCACTTTTGCTGTTCAGTAGCTGATTAAGTCTTCATGAAGTGGGAAAGAATTTCCTTTATCAATGCATTAAAGTATGACATTTGATGTATTTGCTAATGTATGTACGTTGACTTAGTGATTGTGTTGGTTGCTCAGCAAATTTTTTACTTTGAAAGGAAGCAATGAATGTCTATGTTGGTCAGCATAAAGGGACATACTGGAGACAGTAAGTGTCTTGAATGTGTGAAATTAAAAAAGAATACTCAGGTGAAAATACAATGGGACCTCAGGAAAAAAACTCCAAACTTTTGGAGAAGAGGATGAAGACTTGTGGTGTAGGAAAAATGTCCACTCTTACTCTGAGGTCTGGGTAGTGTAATCTAAAATTTCAGGCATATAGGCTTGGAATTATGTAACAAAATATTTCTTTTGAGTGAACAATCCTAAACTGGAACTACCTTTTGCATTCGAGCTTGTGGAAAAGGTTTACTAGCAGGATCCAAAACAGCTGGAAACTACAGAACTTTCTGGTTCCTTAAAAAGGAACTGTGGATATGTAACAACCTAATATCCCAAGTAAATACCAAAGTGAGTTTCTGGGCTTTGCTGTGTGGTAAAACAAATAGAAATGAGAAAGAGGAAGAGCCAGAATGATCACTGAACTATAAACCTTGAGTTCTTTTAGATTATCTAAGTAACTGCTGTATGGGGCAAGCATTCATTCCAATTACTTCAAACAAAGGTCTTTGAAAGCCATTGCAAGACAAGGATAAAACTTTGGTTTGCCATAACTTATTTGCATGAGATAGTAAAGAGCTGGGCAACTGAGAACTGAGTGTTGTCCAATGCATTACCTAACAGGTTTTTTTGCAGTCTCTTTGTATAGCTTTAGAGCTGAGTGAGTTTTTACTCATTAAGAATACAGTTACTGAAGAGTAGAGGTGCAGGAAAAGGGAGGTAGCTCCAGAAAATATGTTTCGCTTACCACGTGCAGGAAATGTTTTCTCATCTCATCGAATCTCTGAAATTTTTAAGTTCACAAGAGCTGGCTGCCATGGGCATTCAGTGGTTGTGTTACTTGGTATGGTCTTTAGATATTATGTGTAATGGACAGAAATTAAAATCAAATCTAGTGGAAAAAGTACTGAAAGCTTTCTTGTAGTGCCATGCCGTCACTCCCTTAGAGAGAAGTCAGACATCTGTAAACATGGATATCATAAAGAATTGGGGTTTTTTTTTGTACTGAAGAGGATACGTTACAACCATACAGATTTATTTCTAATAACTGCTGGGAAAATGGTTCTGTGCTCATGCGAAAATGTAACCTTCTAACTTTTGTCTGGTTTGGGCAGGAAATAACGAGAGCTAACAAAGGATGGGCTCTTGACAGTGTAGTGCTGTGCAATGAAGTCACTAAATGGATGAAGGATGATATCACAAGCCCTCCTTCAGAAGGTGTCTACGTGTATGGGCTGTATTTGGAAGGAGCAGGTTGGGACAGAAGAAACGTGAGACTGACAGAATCTAAGCCCAAGGTGCTCTTCGAGCTGATGCCAGTGATAAGGATATATGCAGAGAATAACAGTAAGTAACGGTATTGTAAAGGATGTTATTTCTGTGAAATTCAATGTAACTTTTTATTTAACTGCATTGAAATCTTTTGGGCTGTAGGGATTTCATGAGGCTGCTGCTATTCACTGTATACATAGCAAATCTCTTTCAATGGGGGAGAATTCCCAGTTTTACACTGAAAATGTGCTTTCAGACTTCCTTCATAATTGATAGTAGGCACTTTCCCTAATATTTAGATAGGTCTCTACACATGGTCTTAACGGTGTTAAGAAATTTTAAACCCAGTTACAGGTAAGTTGTATATATTGACAATATGTATCCTAGATTGAAAACACCATCTTTCTTATACATAAACCCTGTAATCTCTGTAGCCTCTGTAATGTAAACCTAAATAATCTCTTTCACGCCTGCCAAAAATGAATGTAATTTATGTATATATATAAAGCATATAAGTATGTATACACAACATATAAGATATACATGGATTTTATATATATATACACACACACATATACATATACGTGTATACGTATATATTGTGTTTATAGATAACATCTTTTATATACCTATGCATACACATATACCTATATGTATATGTGTGTGTATATATTTATATATATATATATAAAATGTGTATATTTATAATTTTGTTTTTTCCTGGACAAGTCTGATTTTGAGCTCATGGAAGCAAGCAAGAGGTGGAGTGCAGTGGTAGGAGATGTTTTATCTTTGATGCAGAAAAGAAATGTAGGAATGGAAAGGAAACTTATGGGGCTTAAGGACAACGCTGTGAAAATGTGTAATTGCTGTTATTGTAGTGGGCTTTTTGCATACGGAATAGGACATGCTGTTGGATAGAGATGTAAAACAGAATAGAAAAATCCACTGCAGAACAAAAAATTGGAAAAATCTGTTGAAAAGCATTCCACCTCTAAAAGCAAAGCTTGCTAACATGCTATTTTGCATAGCTAATATTTTATAAAAGGCATGATCAGTAGCCAAGATACTAAATAATGAACACTGAAGTATTGAGCATGACTAGACTACTGTTTTAATTCTGCAGTGAAGTAGTTGATGACTTGTACTCTCAAATACTAAATGCATTTCAAGCCAGATTTTTCAAAGTAGGGCAATTTTATTTTGACATAATACATTGATAAGAAGTAATGTTCAGTGGGCAGATTGAACTAATAAGAACACTAATTGCTCTAGAGTATCTGTTTACATATCTTGCTTTGTATCTGTTCCTAGGTGCTCATGTTAAATCTTAAACCTACAGAAATTTCAAAGCATATATGGCTTTCAGCTGACAATAATATATAGAGAGCAGTGTGCTATTGAACTTGGATTCAGTTTTCCTTTTGCCTTATGATCAATCCCTTAGGGCCCCATTTTGTCAACTTAGTTTAATTGCTCTTTATATCTCTTCTGTCTCTTCAGCTACAAAAGATCCACGTCTATATTCATGTCCGGTCTACAAAAAGAGCAGTCGAACAGATCTGAATTACATTGCTGCTATGTATCTTAAAACCCGTCAGCCTCCAGAGCACTGGGTACTCCGTGGAGTAGCACTTCTGTGTGATGTCACGTAGTGTTAAAAAAAAAAATTTCCAGGAGTTCTTTTCTGATTTTAAATGTAAACATTAATATGTAGTTAGAGTCACAGTGGAACACTTCTAAAAATATTATTTCTAAATCATAGACTGCATTATGATAGTTTTATAAAATTGTTCTCAATAAACCTCTACAATAGGCCTATAAATACTACATCTTATAGTGACAGTAACTTTGGTGTCTTTGAAAAATCATGAAAATATTTAGTGCTCCTATCACTTACGTGTGCATAAGCACTCCTCCTGTGTGCCTAATTTTAGCTTGAATAAAGATTAATTGATTTGAACATTGTTACTTTTTGGTAGTAAATATTCTTTTATCAGGACTTACCTTCAAGAGGTTAAATGCAAAGCTGTTTTTGTGTGTATGTGTATCTATGGAAAACTAAACCTTGTTGCTCGTTCATATTAGTTGAAATTCCTCAAGATGATGTTCCAAGATTTATTTCCTAGCTGATAGTATGCTTGCTGTCTAAATAAAGAAGGTAAGGCTGGAAAAATAGCACACTTTTTTCACTATTTGGAGAACAAATTCATTATGTTACATAGGGATACAAGCATTTGGCAGCTGCCAGAATTCCTTACTATCTGGCTCAGGAGTTATAAATATGTAATGGACCAGAAGCAAATAGCTCCATAAGAATGAATGAACACTTTTTTGTGTGCTAGTATACCAGATTTGAGTCTTTCTTCAGCAGTGTTATTAGTGGCTCCTCTCCTCTCCTCTCCT
>VWPU01012552.1:0-32183 GCA_013398955.1 Callaeas wilsoni
CTTCGGAGCCACAGCTGCCCTACTTTCACACAACGTTTCTGAGAGGAAAAAACCCTATCAGACTCACGGTTTGGGTACAGCACATGAACGGGTCAGAGTGCAGAGGGCACCCGCCTCCTGCCCCGGCCATCCCCGTGGTGACAGAAGGGCCGGTGCCTCCGGCGGCAGGCAGCCCTGCCAGCCCTGACGGTCTCCCCGTGCTGCCGCTCACACTCACACCCAGCCTGGGACGCGTGTGGACCAACAGGGCTGCTGAGCTCTCGCCTCGAGCCAGCACGGGCTCAGCAGCAGGACTGGAAAAACCCCTCTTTTCCGTGTGTTTGTGTTCACGCCTCCCCCCTGCTGCCCCCCGTTCCACTCCACGGCACACACGAGTTCAGCTAAAGCACCTCGGAGCGCTCCCCTGCTTTGGGGATTCGCGTCCTGCTTCCTGTTGGGCGCCTCGCCACCCTCATGAATATGTTCTGAAACGATGCTCCTTGTTCCCAGAATAGATCACATCATAATCAAATCTGGAACAGTGTGGTTAAATATTATCTCTCACTTACTGGGTCCAGATATTTGCTGTGGAAAATCACAGCTGGAAGGGACAACTTAAGGTTAAGCGATCACAAATTTAACACACATACGCGTTTTCATGAAGAAACTTCAGAGAAAGAAAGGAACTGAGTCACTGCTGGGCTCCTCTGGGGCATGTGCCAGCAATCCTCAGCTGGAGGGAGGTACCTGTGGATGTCTCAGCTGCAGCCAGCTCTCAGTCACAGCTTCCCTCTTCCATGGAGAACCAGAGATGCTCAAAACACTAGTCTCAGAAATAAAGCAAATTTCCAGCTGTCTACATTCCCATTGACTTCGGGGGTATGAAGGCTCAGAGCCCAGTCATAGGCCTGGAGATCATAAGAGGCTCTAGTGAGACACAGCTCTAAATCAGAGAACAAACACCAAGAATTGCCTTTACCTGTGGAAGCGATGCAGACACATTCAAACACCTGCCAAGAGCATTTGCACATGGCAGGCACTACACAGGAGATCTTACAGCAGGATCTGCTCTGTCTTACTTGCAGAAACAAGACAAAGAAGAGCAATACTTCAATTTCCATACTTGTATGAAAATGACATAATCCTGATTACTGTGTGTGCTTGTTGAAGGGTAGGATGCATCTAATGCTTACATCTTTTTTCGATACAGATGAAAGAAAAATGAGAAAACATGTTCATACCAATCAAAAAAGCAGATTAGGATTTTATTCAGTGTATGTTTTAGACAGATGGGCTTTTCTTAATGCCTTGCACTTTTCCTTTCCACAATCTTTGCAGTTAAGATAAAGACACATGGAAAACTATTGAGTATTTTTCTATCTGTGCTGAACGATGCCCACTCCGCAGAAAAAAAATCCCACCCAAAATCCCATGTCCAGCCCTGCTTCCCAGAGCAGAGAATTCACCCTACTTCTTGTAGAATTATGTTTCTTTGGTACCTCAGCTCTACCTGAAATCTTTAGATCTTCTCATGATTTTCATCTACAGCTCTATGATCTGCAGAGTCCTGATAATTTCTGCACAGATAAGAGGTGCAGAAATACTGAACTATTTAAATGTAACAAAGTCTGTGATAATGAAAGGACTTCAGGCCACATCCACCAAATCTTGATGGTGCTCAGCCCACTGGAATTTTATCAGTAAGAGCATTTTATTGTAGCCCTGGGCCACAACTGGACATTTTGTTCCATGGAGGATACATTCAGATGAATTTCTCTTCCACATTAGAACAGACCAACATTTCAAAATTCCTGGCAAAAGAAATTTTTTGTAGAAATAGGTGCTTTGCATTTATCAAAACATTTGGTTTCTGCATGAATTACCTCTTATTTTTGACAATTTCTATGACAATAGGAAAAATATAATTTGAAATTCCCCAAGGGGAAGCTGAAGTTTCTTGTTTTACTAATGCAGACATGGACCATACCCATGCTGCTGTAATTTCCTTGTTTCTGTTTTGTTTTGGTGGTTTTTTTGCTTGTTTCCTCTACAACAACAGCAACAACAAAATGACTAAACAACATGATTTCACAAACAGTTTTGGTTCTGGTACAATTCAGTCCCCAACAGAAAGAGACTCAATGAGCATCCCTATGAACAGTTCATCTGTGTTGTCAGAGGTACCAATCAACACCTGCAGCTGAACAAACAGGTGGTGCTCTGCCCTTTTTGCTTGCAGATGTGCCTGTACTGCCCCAGCACACTCACACCTTTTTTTTCCCCTCCTTCCTTTGCTCCATCATCACAACCTTTCTGCAAGCAGGGTGGGATGTGGAGTTTGAGTTGGCCAAGCTGCAGCTCACCACAGGACTCCAGAAGTGCTGGGGTTCTCTCATCCTGAACAAGGATTTCAAATGAGAGACATTTGCTGTCACATGAGGCAGATATAATCTAAATTGACTTCTTGGAGATGAGCGGGAACTTTTGCAACTCTTCAGGAAAAAAGGCCCATCTAAATTGATACATCAGTTGTGCAAGGGGGTTTCACAGAGCTCACCAACTACCTTGGGGAGGGTGGGGTGATTTTTTCCACACTACATCAAGTACAAATTGCTGTTCATGTGGGGTTTTGCTTTAGGCTGCTACATATTTTGCTATTGTCTCTTCCTTCCCCCAAAGACATTGAGAATTCCTCCGCCTCATGTTTTATTTACAAGTTTTTGTGGCTTTGTGCTTTATCAGCTTGAGTGGGTGGGAAAAGCTCAGTTTTATGGATTTTTAATAGAAAAGCAGAGAATAGCTCACCTCAAAATCTTACACTAATGGTTTGTAATATGTCAGGAACTATCCTACTTTCTGGAAGAGAGAATATATATTTCTCTGGTTTGGGTCCTAAACTGAAACAAACTTTCCTCTGAGGAGGCTCAAGTCTGAACACCACACAAAACAAAAGAGCACTGCAGTTCTGGTCCCACAGTAATTTGAAGCTGACAGCTTGTTTCCCACTGTTGGTTTTGCTTTATTTACTGGATCGGGGTAAAGCTCCTCCTGTCTTACTCAGGCGTCAAAGATGGGAGGCAGATTTCTACCCTCGGAGGATCAGGATACAAGGAAACAACAACTATTAAAAAAACATAGCACATGAAGGGCTTAGAAAATGCAGGAGTGTGCAGAACTCTTCCCTTTTTCTGGGATAAAGATTGTATATATGATGATTATTCCCTTTCTTGATCCAATCGTTTTTATCAGAGACCATGGCTCCACCTCAGCACATGGCACGCCAGGATCTCAGTGATTCTTCCAAGATCCAGCCATGGAACAGCCCTCCCTCAGCAACATATGGAACAAAGCAGCTGTGTGAGCCCCCAGGGGCTGGGAACAAGCAGCACTCGGGGCAGAGACATTCACCTTTTGGAGCTAACAAGGGGAAGGGGTCTGCGTGAAATACACTGTTTGTGCAGGTGAAATAAAAAAAACCAAAGCCTTACTCTAGCTGAGAAACCACCCATATTTTTTCAGCTGCATTCAATACAGTGCTATAATTGCATTTAAATCAGCACCCTTGGAGCAGGGTGGAGCCCAGGTTTGAAAGCCAAGAGTCATTTGAAAACATCTTTCTCTGTGAGCCAAAAACTTTTCTTATTTGATACAGCCAGAAGGATGGGAAAAGCTTTAAAGGGGCCTTGGAAAGGTGCTCCTTGTGAAGTGTCCTGTGAGCCAGAGTTCACACAAAGCTCCCCCTGCTCAACACCCCCTGCCTCTCTGGGCATCCTCACCAGCAGAAGGGTCCCTGTGCCTGGGCAGCTGCTTCCCCCAGGCCTGGGACTGGCTTGCATTAGCAAGGATGTGCTGGTACAACTTGACTACACACACCCCTGAGGGAAATACAGCTCACACCCATAAAAGAATTCATTTGTCAGGATAGCTCGGGCTGGCTCTCTGAGCAAACCAGCTCTTACAGCAAAAGGATGGTGTTGCTCTGAAAGCATGTCTCCATTAAGGCTTTTCTCCAAAATTAAAACAAAAGGATACGTGGAAAAATCATACTTTTGTGAAGTGGTAAAGTGAGGGTCGGCATTTGAAAAAAAAAACCAAACTGGTTTTGCAAAAGCAAAGGTCTATATCCTGGTCATCTTTCATTTCATTGAAAGAAATCATGGGTGGATACTGTTATGAAACAGGTTTAAAGAGAGGTCACAAAAAGGTGATGGAAATCAGCTATTTAGAATCAGAGAGAAAAACTCATGGTTTTAAGTACAGTACAATTTTACTCAAGCAACTAAGATGAGTGATAAATATTAAATAAATCTTTTTTTATTTATAATGCTTACTGCAAATATGAGGATTTGAAATAGAAAATTGAGCCAATTTTATAATTACTAGTGATAAAATGCTTTAACCTCTGCATTAGCTGCTACCCATACAGTACCTTTGATTCCACTAATCGATCTTAATTGGTTAAATGAAAGCACTTCATCTTTGGATTTCATTGCCAGCATATTCTGCCACTTTCTATTACAATCCATTTGGGAAGATACCTGATGATCATACTCTTCTCTTTTCTTCTCACTTTCGTCCTCTCATTAATTATCTGCTGCTAGCCCAGCTTTCTTGCAGCAAGGGACTCCAGCACACAGACACGCCTAAAATGCAGCACATCCAACACAACCAAGAGCAAATAATCTTTTCTACTCAAGCCTCTGCCTCAGTGAAGCACTGCCCAGCACGAAAGACCCCTTTTGTTCATGTGTTCTTTTCCCTTAAAGGTTCTTTGGGCATTTTTTAATGAAGACTCAATGTAGAGCTGCTTAATAGAGAGTTTTGTATGTGCTCCAACATTCTGTTTAAATCTAGTTAATATTAACATGTTTTTTGTCTGAAATTTACCCCAAGTTTCAGGGTACAAGTCTCTTCTAGAGAACCTGCAATGTACCTAAACAAAGGTGAGAGTGGTGGAGAAAACCCCAGAAACTTGGATAACATGAAATCTGTAACTGCATTATTCAAGTAAAGGAATTTATTCACCTGCAAGGGAAATATTCCCTAAGAAAGCAGACAGTGGAGCACCTAAATTATATTTTGCATATCTTTAATCATGAAGGGATAGGTACTCAAGCACTCACATAATGAGCAGTGTGCTACAATCAAGTTACTAGAGGAATACAGGCCTGTTTTTGGGTTATTTGTCCCTAGGTGCTTCAGTCAGAGCTCATCATGCAAACTCAGAATGCAATATATAATCTGACCCATATATGCTATTAGAGCACTGCACAGAGCACTGGGAAAGCGCAGAGCAAGGAGAAATGTGTTAGCACAATCCCTGGAATCTTTATTCATGAGAGCCAGTGAGGTAGATAACGTGCTGCTGTGGTTTAACCCCAGACAAACTCATCCCCAAGCAGCTGCTCACTCTCCCTTCGTGGGATGAGGAGAGAAGCAGAAGGATAAAATTCAAAAAAACCAAAAGCTCAGACAATTAATAGGTAAAGCAAAGTCCACAACCACAAGAAAAGCAAAACAAGGAATGCATTCACCACTTCCCACGGGCAGGCACATTCAGCCATCCCAGGAAAGCAGAGCTCCATCACACGTAGCAGTGACTCGGGAAGGCAAATGACACCACTCCGAAAGTCCCCCCCTTCTCTATTCTTCCACCAGCTTTAAAGAGGGAGCATGAACCCCCGTGGTCTGGGATATCCCCTGGGTCAGTGGGGCTCAGCTGTCCTGGCCGTGTCCCTTCCCAGCTCCTTGTGCACCCCATCCTCTGGCTGGTGTGTGAGGTGAGGGGCAGGAAAGGCCTTGACTGTGTGAGCTCTGCTCAGCCACAACTGGAACATCCCTGACTTACCAACACTGTTTCCAGCACAAACACAAAACACAGCCCCATACCAGCTACTGTGATGAAAATTAACTCTATCCCAGCCAAACCAGCACATGGGCAGAAACCAGTGGTGCAGATAATTAAGAGAAAATGGAAATAAGTTCTTCAAGGGAAAAAATGGACAATTCCTCTTGCTCTGTCACTGCTTTGAAAAGGCAGTGTTCCCAGAAAAGAAAAACCCCTGCTTGGTTTTGAGTTTTCCTAATGGCTGGGAATGCTGCCACCACAGTGACTAGGTAAGGCTCAGGAATGATAAACTTGTAAAAGGTCTTCTTCACCTCACTGTAAGAAGGAAATTCAAGAAACACTCATCCACATAAGACAAGCCTTGCAGCCTGCTAAGGTCAGCAGTTTTTGCAAATGATTGCCACACATGTTAACATGGCATGAAGGCTGTCTCAGAACAAAAAACTGAATTTCCCCAGCGCCAAAAGCTCCAGAGGGGAGAATTACAACCTGAGACGATGCCTTGGTTACAGTCCAGTCTCCAACAGAAAATGCACTGAGCCAACAACTGGGCTTTGCTTTTACCAGAACACAGTACAAATCCATGCCTGTTTTATTTTTTATAAACTGACAACCGCTAAGCTTTTTTCTCCTAGAAAATGGCTCTTCCAAGATCCTACTGCACTTAAGTTTGATCTCATATATGGATCTTTATCTTATCTACTGCATGAGCCAAGTAGAGGAGGAGGCTTTCTTATCTGTCTTAGCCAACAGGGAAGAGCTTAATGAAAAAACCCTATTGTTCTTCAGTAACAATCTGCTCCCAGCTCCCAGCCAGGCACTGTAAAACGATGGAGATACACTGATACCCATCACACTGCTACCAGCATTCCTTTAGATCCAAATCACACATCTGAGTTATTCTACAAGAGTCCAGACAGCATTTCACCACATTTTTCCCCCTTCTTCTGGACTTCTGAGCATGCAGGTGTTACTGGATTCTTTAGCTGGAAACTTGCATCATAGATGTTAAAGATGTTAAGTGTGATAAAGTTCACCATGTTTATACACGAAAGGTGATTCAGGTTAAAACAGCAGCCTGTAATGGTTGTTTCCCACTAACTCCTTATGCAGACAGCTGTCACTCCAAAACATCATCTCCAGGGCAGACCTTTATTTGGGGCATGCATGAATTCAGAGTTTAATATCTCTGCTGTTTCAGGAGAACTTGGACACCACTTAATCTTTCTAAAGAAATGCATTAATGAATGCAACACCTAAAGGAGAACACACAAAAGTCTCTCCTGCTGAAGCATCAGGAAGTATTTTGACTTTTCTAATTTATTCCTGCAAGGGAAGGCAAATAAACTAACCCAGCATATGTTAGTTTTTATGTTTTTAAAAGTTTCACACAGGCATTCATGCAGATATAAGTTTCTCTTACCCTGAGTTAGGAACACCAGAGACTCAATTCATCAGATGTACAAAGGGCCAAAGCCCTGACTGGTTTTGTTTTCCTTGCAAAATGTAATTAAAATACGAATTCCATCTTCTCCTTGCATCAAATTTGTGAAAAGGAGCCACTTTCTTGCAATAAATTCCTAAAGATTTCATTACATGAGCAGCAGAGCAGAGTAGAAGTGCATAATAAATCAGTCCAAATTCTAGCTGTGTCTAAAAGGTTTATAGAAAGCTCTCTATCCGTTTTTCACACTCCAAAATCTGAATTATAATTAATTTCAGGAATCAACCAACCTACCCCTTACTTTAAAAATGTCAAGCTGAGGAGTGCATTATCTGAGATTACAATTAATCAGAAGTGGAGGCGCACACACACACACGTCTTCCCACTTAAATTCTTTGGCCAAAAAAATATTACAGCAGCCTTGACAGATACTAAATGATCTTTTCAAATAATACTCCCTGGTGATGAATGTTGCAGTTCCGCAGCCTTGTGCTAATACAGAGCTTTTCGGCAGCGAACAGGCAGCGTTTGACAACTCCTGCATTAACTCTAATGACATGCTGATGGCCCTGACACTCCTCGCTCTCTGGGATGCACTACCCCATCTGGAAAGAACTCCAGGGATAGAAGAGCCCAGCATGCTAAATTATATAAAAAATTATCAACGTTCGCAAACCATTAATGACACATTAAACATAACTGTTTCATAGGACAATGTTGTTATTTACTCATTTTCTTGCACAGATTAAAGGAGTTATTTATAGCTGCTGTCTTTGGCCCTCATAGTGCCTTGCTAGTCTTATATTGCCCTGCTGAAAGGCAACGGGGCTTTCTCTGCCTAATCCTCTTTAAAATATTGGGCAACCTGGGCTGCAGTCACAATGTCCTCAAAAAACCCAACTCCACATGTAGAGCAGAGCACTGCTCTCATTACATCCGTGGCAGGAGCACGCCGGGGGGCTGTGTGGGCATCCCCTGTCTGGGCAGGGTCCTGCCCACGCCCTGGCTCTGCCCTGCAGTGGCTGCCCAGCCCCACGCTGGGAGAGAGGACATCCAGGTCTGGAACACCACCCAGAGTCAGAGCAAACCAAGACACCAGCTCTCCTTCCCCTCCTCTGCAGCACTGCCTGACCTTCCCCCCTCTCCTGCCTGACAGCTCCACCAAGGGAAGGCATCTCCTTCCCCTGCCTCAGCTCCTGAGGTGCTCATGAAAAGCCTGGACAGAGCCTGTACAAAGCAATATCCCAAAATCCTCGTTTGGCTTCACTGTAAGCTGCAAGGGGTGAGGAACAAAAATAACAGCTCCCTAATTTAACGTAGCCTTCAAATAAAAGCACTTCCCCTTCCATTTATCTACCTGTGGAGCTATTTTTGTTCAGTTCACTGGGAGAATTGCTGCATTCTGTTATGCCTAAAATATTTTGCTTCTTTAATCACTGCACAGGGTTCCTGCCTGCAGTAAGTGGACTGAGCAGAAAAGAGAAGTTTATTACAGCCACCAGCCAGAGATCAAATTCATCTTTCATCAATTATTTGAGATACTATTGTTTCCAGCAGTTTCTCCTCTTAATAAAACTGATCACAGCTGAATGTTTGGCTGCTTCTGCAGAAAATGCCAAGACTTGTTATTTCATTATACATGTATTCTTCTTACCTGTACATTCTCTGGAAGGATTTTGTATGTAAGTAATGAGCATTGTCTGGTTGACAAAGTGCGACTAAAGTACAAGCCAAAAAGCTGGAAGATAAATTCATCCTTGCAGTGCTGCAGCTGATTTTCTATGCAAAAATTAATAAAAAGTCCTTTTTCTTTGTCCCTCTATCAGAGGCAGAGCTGGAAGTTTGGTGTTTTGGGGAGAGGAAAAATAATAATGCAGAAAAAATCTGGGCAAAGCCATCCCCCTAATCCAGCACTGAATGGACAACACAAGGTTTGTACAACCCTCCAGGGAAGGGCTGATAGAGCACAGGATGGCCTTGTCCCTAAGAAAGCTCTTCCATAGACTGGGAACCAAATGCAGGCATCAATGTAGAGTCTACACTGATTTTTTTTTTCTCTCTTGTAGGGCACAGGATTTGGTCTCTTCTAAAAAAAGAAAAAGAAATTCCTTTGCAAATCCCAGCCCACTCTACAACAGCTCCAGGGGCTGGGAAAGCAGAGTCAGATGTTGCAGAGTCGAGGAGCAAAGAGGAGAGACCAAGAGTGATACAAAAGCAGCCTGGGAAGAACTGGGAACACAGCAGGATGTTCTGTCAGCTCAGGAGGGGCAGCAAAGCCCGTCAGGAGCCACAGCTCAGCAGGGACATGACCCACATGGGCTGGGGAGGAACAAACTGCAGGGAACACTCCCCAGCCCCTGCAGGGGCTCTGGCACAGGGCACTGGGAGGAGAGGGACCCTGCCATTCCAAGGAGCAGCCAGCCTCTCTCCAGCACCCGCCAGTTGCTGGAAGGGGAAGATGGATCACAGGATTTATCACTGGGAACACAGATGATGCTCTTGGAGCAGCCATCCTGACAGCGTCCCAGAAACAGGAGATCACAGGGGCACATGGGGGCATGAGCAAGGTCTCCCTGCCACCGTGAGCTTGGCACTGGTGCAAAGAGCAGCAAGGGAGCTGCTGGGAGCAGGCCTATTTCCATATGTCTCTCTTTGAGCATGGCACTGCCTCAGGAGGGATTAGAGTGAGAAGTCAGGGCTCCTCCCCAGGCTAGCAGGAGCTCGGCATTTTATAAAAGAGACACTGGCACCTTTGGGGACCCTCGGCATGCAGATCCAAAGCAAAATCACTTGGTTGTCCTTGAATAAAGGGCTTTTGACTGTTGATGGGTACACAGGCAGGATGCTCCTGCTGGAGGTCTAAAATCGTGCTCTCATTCCCAGAATGAGAAGGAACTGAGAGCCCAGAGAAGCACTGGAATACAGAGCGTGTTCCTGAGGATTTTAAGCCTTTGCATTAGTGAAAGTACCGTGAGAAATCCCTGTGAGGGATGGACACAGTGTAAGTGAAACCAGGAGAGAGGGGCCTGGTTGTCTCTCAAGGACTTTCCTCATTCAGCCTTTGAAGACGTGTCCACTGAGTCTCATTCACTCTGATTCAGAAGACCAGCTCCAAAACCACTGAAATGAGTGGAGTCTTGCCATTCACCATGAGGACTTTTGGATTATCTCTTTTGTCTTGCACAAGTCATTTCCCCTTCCTTCTCACTCACTTTATCACTTTGGAAAGCAAGAATAAATAAATTCCGCTCCTTGACTGAATTACCTTTGAGATGTCCCAGTTTACCTTTGAGGCCTCCCAGTGGGAATTGCCAGGCTGGGTTATCACAGCCAGAGGAGTCTGAGACCAGCACTGGCACAGCACATCAGGAGACCTCAGCCTTGGATGTCTAATTAGAGCTCCACATTCTAGTGGGAGCACAGTGCTTATTCTAGATTATGAAGAAATTCTCTTGATTCTGCTAAAAAAATTGATTAAAGAGATAGATGAAAAATTAAATGGTATAATTACAAAGGTTAACAAACTCGAGGGAGTCATTAGATAAACTGTGAGAAGATCATCTGTTTTAAAAAAGAGCAGAATCGAAGATAATGGAATTCAACTGTTTTGACTCAGTTTTTCTCATTTTCCTCAGCTGAGAAAACATCATAAACCCATGTCAAACACAAGTGTTAAATGGTAATTTCTACAGCATTTCTCTTTGAGCATTAGGTTTAAATGAGGCTTTATAAGGTAAAGGCTGATGACTATTTAACCTGCTGTAGTGGAAAAGTATTTAAGGTATTAAACATGATTTAATATTATTGTTATAACCCATCATTTTCTAATCCCTTAACTCTTCAGGAGGATTTAAAATAAATTATATAAGCTTTAGTAAACAAACAAATATACCATAAAAGAAACTAAAAGTGAAGAAGACTACCTGGGAAGGAGACAGACACACTGCAAATGTGGTTTAAGAGAGAGGTTTCCAAAGTATCTCGATGAATTAAGAACCTAATTCTTATTTATGGAAACACTTAGGAGCTATGATAAAGGACAGATTTTCTCCAGCAAAATTTTTAACTAAAAATACATGACAGAAGTACTTACTTTATGATTTTTATGACAACAAAAATATACAGTGCCAAAAGGCTCCTGGAGCTCCTGATTGCTTTCATTTCATTTCTCACCACAAAAGTGAAACAAGAGAACGAAGGGGAGATTATATTGCCAGCTTTCTCATTATTAATGGCAAAGGAAATAGCTGCCTTAATGCATTTGATTTCATCTTAATAATCACAGTCACCCAGTTCCTTTTTAAACACGCCAGATTCTGTAACAGAAAAATATCTTTATGCCGACCACAAACCGTTCGGCCCCGACCACTGACAAGTTGTGACAACTGCACTGAGCCTTCTGGGAGAGTGTAAATAGAACTGGCTTTGCACCCACGTGAGGATCATCTGTCACCGGGGAGCATTCAGAGCTCAGGGCCGGGCGCTGCACAAGCTCCCGGAGGTGCCTTGGGAACCCTAAAGGGAGCAGCGCATGCAAGGAAGGGCTGCTCCCTAAGTACGTGCAATGCAAGAGCTGCCCTCTGAATTCCTGATGTTTACAGGCTGTCCTCAGGGATGCTCCTGAGGAACAAAAAAATCCTGTTTTTAATACCAGTAGAGCTGTCTGAGGAAAAAAATTCTGCACCTAAAGTGTGCCCAAATGCTGAGATAGGGTTATCAAGTGTGCCAAGCTGTTCAGAAAACCTGATCTTTAGCAGAGAAATAAAAATCAATCATTGGAATGTAACTGAAACTTCCCAAGCCTGAAATAGTCTTTCTTGGATTTGAGCTAAAGAAGTGCAGAAGGCTTTCAGGAGTTACTTGACTTTTTTCCTATTTCACACCTCCCCACAAGGTCTTGGTCTCTTTCTAAAAGCTGACCAGCCAAAGCTTGCAGAAACTGCACCGTGGCTCAAACTGCACCAGCCTTGGCCTTTTGTCTGGTGCCCAACAGAGCCAAAAGTCAGCCTCAGAACTGAGCCTGCTTTGTGAGGAGAGAGTCAGCAGGCACCAGAAAGAGCAGGAATGCAAATCCACCACGCGGCTTCCCAGGGAAAACACAGACCTGACAGTGACAGCTGCCTCTGACCACAGCTTTGTGTTCTCCTTTGCTTACTGTGAAGTGAAAGAAATTACAAGTTTGATAATTAGATGTTTCTCTAATTAAGAAAATAAAGTCACACACACCAGCTCGTGTAGTGGGACTCTGCACTCGGATATAGCGGTGAGATCCAGCAAAAGGCAGAGATGCACAATTTTTTCCACCCACCAGACTTTCCTGTTGCCTAAAACCCCAAGGGCATAGTCTCAGCTCCTTTCTTAGTCCCTCACAGGTGGTTGTCCAGAGCAAGATCCTAGAGGGATGGAAATGAGAGAAGTGCGAAAATGGAAAAAAATAAAGCAATCAGGAAGAATCACAGGAGGAACAGTAGTTCAGCACTGCCCTGAGACTGCTGTGAAAGGATGCTGCATATGGGGAGAGAATAATCTATTCTTCATGTGCATGGTAGGTTAGACAAGAAATAATAAGATAAAATTACAGCTAGGGAAATTCAATTCAGACATCAGGAAATACTTTCTAATGGTAAAGGCTGTTATGTCCTGAAACAGATAGCTTAGGGACACTGGGGAATAGATGGTGTTGGTGGTTTGAAGAGGCAGATGAACTAAGTGAACTCCTCGGGTCTCTTCCAAGCCCATTTTCTT
This sequence comes from Callaeas wilsoni, assembly GCA_013398955.1. NCBI lineage: Eukaryota > Metazoa > Chordata > Aves > Passeriformes > Callaeidae > Callaeas > Callaeas wilsoni. Next base: position 13,017 of record VWPU01012552.1, read on the forward strand.
TAATTTAGGGTAAATCAGCTCAAATTTCTCCATACAATCTTGCACCTGTACGACCTCTAAGTTTCCAGACTTGGTGGATGTGCTTAATTCTGAATTAGCAGTGCCTTGGGATTTTTTTTAAGAACAGCATATAAACCTCATGATTATAATTATAGTATTTTATGATATACTTTTATCACAATTATACACAGACTATAGCTCCATTTAATCCAAGAATGTCATTAGACATCTGGCTACATGGTCTTCACTCTGTCAAGAACATCAGCCATTTCAAATAATGGTCTTCAACTGCTCCCAAAAAAACCCTTCACTGATTACAAGGCATCAGGTCTCTGGATTTAACTACCTCAGACACTTCAGTGCTGTTCACAGGAATGGCTCAGTTTAGCAGTACTCTGGCTGGACAGTTTCTGATAGAGTGCATTGTAAATATTCTGTGAGAGAAGCACTATTTGGGGGCGATTTATTTAGCGTTGCCACTTATTTTTATCAAAATCACAACCTAGACAGCCGACCTAAAGAGGCAATAAATGAAACCTTACGGTTCCCCTGCATGCAAAGACCAAAGCAAGAATGTGGTGGTGGTCACTAAAAATCTGATCTTGCCACCCGTTGCACACACTGGCATCAACCCAGCAAAGCACTTAAGTGCATGCTTAATTTTAAGCATACAGGTAGAGCCATTTAAACTAATGGAATCATTTAAGTGCTTTGCTGGATCGGGGCCAGCCTCCTCAGCATCTTGCAGTGTCAAGTACGCAGAGCAAGGGCTTCATCTAATTGCATCAGGCTTTAATTGACAAAAATCAAAGTAATGCAGCATTCAGACTGAGCCCATCTCTCTCAGGCTGCTATTCTAATCACAGTGAGTAGCACAGCGTTTGTTCATGCTGTCCCAGTGCCTCAAGTGTCCTGCTGGATTTGATCCACCATGCCTCATCTCTGGCATAAGCTCTTTCCCAGCAACTCTTGTCTAGGTTTTCCATCCAGCACACTCTCTTCAAAAGACCCAATTTGTTCACCTGCCCCAGTGATCACACTACATAATTATGTAGTCTTTCATACCAAGCATGTTCTATCACTTGCTATTTTCCTCTCCTGACTTACATTCAAGCTTACGCTGTAAACTCTTTAAGAAAGTTGTTTTGCTTACTTTTTTGCAATTTTTCATGCATCTGTGGAAGTACAAAAAAAAATTAATTGGGAGAAATGTTTTGATGCTGCAGCAAGTGAAGAGAGCAGATCACATGATGGACAAGACTAAAACCTCGCTAACCTGAACCATTCCCTTCCTTAGGTATGAAACTTATTATTCAACTGCCAAGCAAAGGAGTACTGTGCCCACAATGACACAGTACTCTCACCTCTAGATAAGCTCTTACATTACAGCTCTGAAACAGAACATCTGAGGGGGAAAAAAGCAAACCAACACAACTAATTTAGCGTGGATGTAGAATTAACTTCTCACCACAGTGTGTTCCTATAAACACAGTTATGAAAGGGAAAAAAATGACACGTCTGGGAATTTGTCAGACTACTGCATTGAGTTAATGCAATTACTGAAAAAGGGTGATTGAGAGCTGTGAGAGGAGCGTGGGCAGAGTACAGTGAACTGAGAGTGCTCTGCATGTGTACAGCCCCACTCACATGAGCAAGGCCTTTGCCTTAACTGCTTTCATCCAGGCATGAAGGAAGTGCAAGGCTGAGCCACAAGCCAGAAACAGAAGATAAAGCAAACAAAATGGCAACTAGAAAGGAGGGGAAGAAGTTTCCAGAAACGCAAGGGGAGTTTGTAACATCTTTTGTCATTATATTTTTCCGTGATCACCATTAGAAAATAAACGTCTTTAATCTAAAACTTACAAGCAGACCTAGGTCTGAAAGGCAAATTTCCCTAGCAAATAGGGAAATAGTAAGAAATGCTAAAGAAATATTAAGAGGGAGGTGGGAAGGGTCATGTAGTTGAACCTTGCAATGGCAGTATTTCTGTAATAGCTCTCTGAAATGTAACTGTGCCTTCAGAAGTGCAACCACATTTTCCTGTGCCTTCTGCAGGAAACAAAATTCTGCAGTTAATTGCTCAGGAAACAGATTTTTGCAAGACCTAGAAACAAAATGCCACTGAACAGTGACCATCCTCCCAGTAGCTGAAGGAGGCAAAGTCCCCCAGGTCTGTTTCTCTCATCTGATCACATCATTTGTGCTCTGGTAAAACCTGTGCTGAAGTCATCCCACAACAGACACAGAGGCAGGAATAATTCAAACACAGATAATATTTAACACAGCAATACATTTTAGCTTGCAAACAGGATTCACCATGGTGCAATCTGAAGAAACATCAGTATAGCAAAAGCTGTGTTGTGTTTCCAAGCTCTTACTTTCAAAAGGAGTCTGGAGTAAGCCACATGCAGCAATTTGAATGATGCAAAATTTCAAAACCAACCTGAAATGGATCTTTCTGAAGAAAGGCTTCATCTGCCAGCAACTCTGTAAATCTTTGTCTTCTGTGATGCCCTTTTAGAATTTGAGCCTTTGTTCACACTTACGAAACAGGTAAAAATTAGCGAGCCTCAATGCAGACACTGAACTGCAGATGAATTTGGATACAGCAGCAGTTTTGAAGCTCCAGATTGCAGGTACATCCTCACATCTCACTGATAACACAGAGTCATCAGCACATCAGTTCTGAATGAACCCTGAACGAACACATGAGGTTTCCAATTGCCCTTTGCAGCTACCTCACATGCAAGGCTCACTTTCTAGAATGACAAATACAAAGGCATAAAGATCAATTCAAGGAAAAACTAATTTTAAAATGTCAACAAGACCATCTTTTAGCATTTGCTCAGATCTCATATCAAGCCCTATGACACCATAGTGACTGCCTCTACCAGGGTGCTTTCCCTAAAAAAACTCACATATTAGCTGCAAAAGAAATCAAACACCTTTTTCCTTTTTTTTTGTGACTGTCCCACAGAAAGGGACTTGTAGTTATTAACTCAAAATTTAGCCTTTAATCATATCTGCTCAGAACAGGGCTGAAGCTGTGATGCAATGCACAGCTTTCCTGCACAGCATATGGTATTCGAAAAGCGAGTAGAAGGGAAAAACGACCGACAGGAAAAGGTTCAGACTTCTGTAGCCTTGGTTTTGCACTGCGTGGTAATTATACTGAAGAATTCATGACTCACTTTGGTGCACTACTGTGCGCTGCTAAATTAGAAGTTTGGCAAGGACACCAGACAAATGATGAAATATATAATATTGGTTTCTCTAGCATAGCTCATCACTATAGTCTCATGGTGTTTCAAAGGGCTTTTTTTAGCACTCTGGGAAAACAAGGTCTTTTTTAAACAAGAAAAACATATTGAATCAAAAATGTGCTGTACAGAAGTCAGCAGAAATAGGTAAAATGCCTCTTTAAAAAAATCAGCCTTTCAGGTAGTTTGGGTAATTGCTCTCAAACTTATTTCTGAGTCTACACAGAGCATCTGACACGGAGACTGCTAAAATCTGTTGTGCATTAAAGCATGAGTGTGATGTGGAGATGAAGCTCTTCCACTATATAACATTCATAAGAATGTTTTCTTTACACCAGCTTACAAATGTGTATTATCAAAATGATTTACATAAAGGCTCCCCAGTCATTTGACAGCTGCAGTAAGGCCAAGCACACTGGAAGATGTACACATTGGGACAGCACTCAAGTTAACTCTTAAAGACAAATCCTTTTCTCCCAAGGACTGCAGTCAGTCTGGAGTTATGCAGCACATTGGAATTAATCCAGTTTTGCCAGATGCAGCCAATCCCCCATGTAATGCTGCACTGGTTATTCTGATTTGTAATGAGAAAGAAGTGGCATCAGTCGTAAGAAAGAGGCACCAGCACTAAAAGTATTTTGCTGCATGACCCAGAATGAACATCTCAATTTATCCAGATACAAACCAAATAAAAATACCCAGCTCCCCAGCAAGGCACGGATGGGAACCAACTTCTATTGGGCTTTCCATATCTTTTCACAAATTTACTGCAACATGCAAGTGGTCATAAATAGTTTCACAGCAGTCAGAGGGTTTGACCATGGAGAGTTAAGATGTTAGCAGAAATCCTGTCTGTGAAACTTGCCATTAACTTCAAGACCTCCCTGCACAACCTGGCAAAGTCTCAGAAATGTCGGATGTTAAAGCCTCCATATGCTAAACCACCACTGCTCTATATCATGTATTTTGTTTAAAGGCACCGAGATTGCAAACAGCTATTTTTAACTCTTTTCAGTGTACAGTACATCTGTTGTGTTTCTGATTTCCATTAAAAATGAGAGTCATTTACTGATCTGGCCATCATCCAGATTTCTACATGAAACACATGGACTAAGCACAAAATAACGCTGTTTTATGTGCATGGGTGCATGTATTGTATTTATTATCTACTACAATGATCAGAAATGCAGTTAAAAATGCTGTGGGGGCTTTGAAGGAACAGGCTATTGCACTTATCTTGTTTCCTCAAAGTCCCTGGACTCAAAACCATCAAGAAGAAGGCTGTGAAACCTTTCTTTATGTTTAAATGCTGCTGCTGGGACATAAAAGGCCATTGACTTTGCTTATTGGAGAAGAGGATCCTGAGGCTGGGGACACAGCTCGGGGTGTACCAGATACCTTCAGCACAGCTGCAAAGAACACCCATCGAGAAAAGCCTCCAACAATAACGAGCTACTGAACGATCTGCCAACATGGACCTCAGCCAGTAAGTCAAGCAAATTAAAAGCTGCAATCACTTCTCTGACAATTCTCCAGCAAAACTTGCCCCAAGCTTTGCTTCCCTGGTGGAAAAACAGAAGATGATCAGCATGCACCAGAGGTCAGTAGGTTCACACTATCTGAAACCAGCAAAGAGAGGAAATTAATACACTGCAAGGGCACCACAGAGTGCCCTGCCAGCAGCCTTTTACGAGCTCCCTCCAAAGCCTGCTGAAGCCAACTGGACTCTCTTAGTAGATGCCACCAGCTTTAGGTCACATCTCATTGCAGGGCTCCACCGCCCTCCTCTCTGCTGATTTCAAAGGCAGCAATGCAGCATTAGAGAAAAGAGGGACTCTTTCAAAAAAGCACCGAGTTAGGGCTGGAGAGGTCACACACCACAGCACTGCTCTTATGGAAACTTTGAGTGGAGAAAATAGAAAGATATTCACTCAAATTTGAAAATTAATTCCAAGGTCACTGTCTGGGCAACCTTTCAGCATTTGTTTTCCATGCTTGCATGCACAGAAACCTATTTCTAACCAGGATCCCAATGAAATCAGCAGGCCTAAAACATGAACAGCCAGATGTTCAGAAAAAGGTGAAATCCAGATCGCATATTTGATTTCTGATGTGATTACATAACCTGTCCTGGAGGAGAGGAGCCGGTACCCCGAGCTTACACAAGTGACCCAGATGGAGCTCTGCTCGTAGGGCAGCTGCTGTTATTATTAGCAGGGGCACATCTGGCTGGCTGGGCCAGCCCAGGCACAGCCAGCCCCCAGCACTCAGGGTCCCAGGCCATCACCATAATGGAACTGTCAGCAACTGGGGGAGCTACAGGGCTCATCTACCTTCTGTGCCAGATCACGGCTGAGATGCCACTGGGTTCCCTCACCTCAAGCAGGGCAAGCACTCACCACGTGCCCACTCACCCATCAGGCAAAGGACAAAGTACACTTGCTTCACATGTGCACATTCCCAAAGTTCTCTTTAAGGACAATGTGATCTTCTCTCACTGTGATTTATTCCCCTGGCCTTTATGTGCTGGCTACATATGGTACTAATTTCACGGCCATTTTCAGATGATGCAGTGAGATTAAATGACGTGGCCATAGTCACAAAGAGATGGCAACATTAATGCAGACTCTGGGAAAAGCTCCTTGTTTTTAAGCTCTAAATACGGGTGTACCATTTCTTTCATATTATGTTACTCCTCCGTGGCTGCCAGACTTGCCAGACTGACAATAGCATCTTATGTTACAAAAACTAGAGTTTAATTTAACTTCAGTGTCCTTCAGAGGTTAAATTTCCATGGGAAATTACTTCTAGAGAAATATGGCTTGCGTATGTTTGTGCCAAAAAGCCATTTTGGCTGCTTTTCTTCACAACTGTGATCCGTGCATATTTTATTTTTTGAATCATGACTCAGACTAAATGAAAGTTCAGCTTGGGTTTCAAGAATGCAAATGTGAATATTCAGCACCCAGGGTAAGTTTTCCCAATGTTGGCATTAGCCTGCCCAGGCTGAAAGAATGGCAATTCTGGAGGATCCAGCTGGCAGCAATTGGAGTTGCCCCTGCCCTTTGAACTCTGGGGTGTGGACAGCAAGGAAAAGGGGAAAATGGATTTCCACAGACCTTTCTATTAAAAGACTTCAGAAGTGACTGCCACTGCTGTGTCTCTCACCTCCTTAAGGCTCAGCCCTTTTCTCTCTCCTCACTCTCCTTTGCTGCAGTGTGTTCCTCAGCCCTTCCTGGCTGTCAGGTGCCAGGAAGTGAAGAACAAAATTCCTTCAGATGGCACCTCTTGTGGGGTACAACCAGGAGCATGTCTGCAGTCTTCACCCATTTCCTGCTGCCACAGCAAGAGCAGATGAGCTGCTGCACCAGAGCCCAGCACTGATAAATTTAATGGTGGAAAAGAGGCTCTAGGGCACCCAAACTGCCAGCATTTCCCTCTGGGGTAGGGTTGTATATTCAGTTTGTATGGCAAGGTCTGGGTGGATGGGGGTTGCGGGGTGGCTTCAGTGAGAAGCTGCCAGAAGCTTCCCCTGTGCCCAGTGGAGCCAATGCCAGCCAGCTCCAAGAAGGACCTGCCACGAGCCCGCCAGCAACGGTGCATCTCTGGGATACACGTTCAAGAACAGGAACAACCCCACAAAACTTCCTGACTGCAGCCAGGAGAGAAGAGGCTACGCAAGAGCAACAGCCCTGCAGGCACCCAGGTCGGTGAGGGAGGGGAAAGGGGTGCTCCAAATGTCAGAGCAGAGACTTCCCTGCAGTCCGGGGTGAAGGAGCCATTCCCTGTCCCCCTGTGCCACTATAGGGCCAGCAGGTAGAGAAAATACAAGTGAAGTTGAGTCTGGGAAGAAAGGAACCAAAAGAAGGCATTTCTAAGTTTTGATTATGTTTCTCATCATCCTCCTCTGATTTGATTGCAAAAAATTAAACTTTTTTACCCAAGTTGAGATTACTTTGCCTGTAATAGTAATTGTTTATTAGTCTCTCCCTGCACTTATCTCAACCCTCAAGACTTCTGTTACATTTTGCCTCCCCTGTCCAGCCAAGGAGGGGAGCAATACGGCAGTTTGGGTGGGTACCTGGTGTCCATCCAGGGTCAATCCACCACACACTATCTGTATTTTAGTGCCTTCCAGCACCCTTACATCTCCTGAACTGTTTTGCAGCAGTGCCAATGTCTTCCTTCTGAGAATAAACCAAAATGCCAGACCAAGCATGGAGGGGAAGGTTCCCTTCCAAGGAAAATGTTTTGGGTCTGGCTGGACCCATGAGATTCATTGGCCACTTCACTCCCATTTTGCCAAAGGTTTGTAATACCAAACAGGTGGAAAATAGACTGATTAAGCTCTGTGACTTTTGTGCTGCCTCTGTAATGGGATCGCCCTGGAGTGTGCTCGTGCATCTGCTACACCCCAGAGCAGCCTCAGCCCTCACCTACCCAGGGCTGCTGTGCCCTGAGCACCAGGGCAGGGGGGCACATGGGGACCTTTTGACCCTAATTTATATGCTGATCGGCACATCGAGTTTCCAACGAACAGCTGCATGACAAGACTCTGGAAAACGGCACCTTCCTTAGTGCATAAAGTACCCTGTGGAATGCAGAGGCACTCCGTGTTCCTGTGCACCACTCCATAGGCAGCAGATGGGACCAGTCACACATTGTCAGGCCTCCATCAAAGACTCCTCCCCATCCTCCACAAGCCTTCACCCGACTGTCGTGAACACCCCCAGGTCCTACCCAAACTCCAGCACCTTCCAGTGCTCCGCCCTTTGCCATCTGCAACCCCCACCCACTTCTGCCAGGGGTACACAGCAAAGCATCCAAGCAGGTCTTCGCTACCCACAGCGCAGTTCCTGCGAGATCCTAGAGGCAGAAGGCACAGCCTACCTGTAATTATTATTAGAAGGAACTCATAATTATCTTTTCCGGGTTGAGAAACAATAAAAGAAAAGAAAATCCAAATTATAAAGGAAGCGTTCGTATTGCACTATGACCACCTACACAAATGATACTCAAAGCTGCATCTCACCATTTGCTATTCCCTTGTTTCACTATTTTTGTGTCCTTCATTTTCAGTCCTTCTGTATAAGACATTTTGCTCTTTTGCATCATAATTTTGTTCTTCAATTTATTTGTCCCTATTTCCTTTTGTTCTTCCTTTGATCTTTATCCTTATAACTCTGGGCTTTTTTCAAAAGCTTTTTTTGTAAACTCTGCCAGTTTCAATGTGCTCTCTTTGATGCATTTTTGAATTTGCTGCTACTTTGCTCTTCATGCAACTTTTATTTTTCTTGCTGGCTTATTTGTTATCTATGGGACAGAGGCAATCAGATGCCAGGAACCTTATTGCATCACTACACACTGTAACTACTAAATTTAATTTTCACTTTATTACCCCTAGAACTTGACTTGCTCACCCCAACTCCATTTGTAGCCTGGAATTCTAAAGTGGACCCTATGGATAGCAAGCAAAACACATCTGTGGCCTTACATGAAGGTCTCCAATATCATTAATTTGAGTCTTGCAGAACTCAGTCCAGGAAAGTGGTGATCATTAGTGAGTTGGGCAGGAACTCTGCTCACATTCCTGGTGTTATTCACAACGAGCTGAGCAGTACCTCTGCTCCTGGTGATGGAATTATGTGCAAGGGCTTCACCAGCCTCTCACTTCAATCTGTTCAGTCCTTGAATATCAAACTTCTGTTGATTTCAGTGAGCAAATGAGGAAGCCAGGCAGGTTTTGCTGGCTCACCTCAAGCTGAGGGAATCAGATCAGACTGAAAAAGCCTTTTCCCATCACATCGAGGCAAAAAAAAGCTTTGAGCCACGGCACTACCCCTTCAGGGATCTCAAGCATTAACCCTTTTTCAGAGCAACACCAGTGCTGAATGGAGTAACACCTATAGAAAATGCACAGAAAAGTCCCATCTCTGTGCCCTGACTAACCTGCCAGAAGGGCACAACCTATATTTGAAGACAGATGGAAAAGAGAAAGGGAGCTACACACCTTTGCACCACAAAATATGAACCTAGTAGAGCTCTGCAGCCACTGTCACTCCAAAGCCCACAAGTTCTTAAAATGATTAGCTCCAGTACCAATAGCAGATATGCCTCCTGAAGGAGGATTCAGAAATATGAGTCAACACATTAACATTTATATGTATGCCAGTCATGTCTAAAGGGCTCCAGATGAGACATGGGCCATCCTAGCCCTGCTCCAGCTGGCTGTGCTAGGGTGTCTTGTAAAATATTTCAGAAAACAGCCATTACATTGGCTTTTACCTCTTCTGCATGTTTTCCTATGCAAAAGGACAGAAATCAGAGCAGACAGCCATGTACAGAGCACTAATCCAAAAGATAATGGTGAGAACTCTGCAAGGAGAGAATTCAATTCACTTTATAACAAGAAAACGTTCATTTCTCACAGTGACATCCAGAATGAGCAATGCTGGGTTCCTGCCGGCTCAGCTCTTTGTATAAAGGTTGTGATATTTTGTCAGCAAGGAAAACAAAGGTGCTGAGATGGGCTGGTCAATAATTGACTGAGCCTTGTTACTCACTGCAATCACTATCTTGTCACCATGTCTCTGTCTCAAAGTTTCAGTTAAAACCAGTGAATCACCACACTGAAAAAGACTTCTTAGCTTAAAAAAAAAAGGAAATTACCATCACTGACAACAACAACAAAGACTTCCTATCTGGCTTTGTCAAAGGTCACTCAGCAGTTAAGTCCATTTACACTGTGACTTCTATCAGCTGTGAAGAGCACAGAACAAAGAGAACACCAATATTCACTCCTCTGGCTTCAAAAATTTCCATGGAAACCTTTTTCTTCCCCCCCTTCTTTTTAAGTTACCTCAATCTTCAAAGAACTCCACAAGGACAAAGCCTGCACTTGAAACCACTTTCACTTTGCATGTCTGACATTCGTGTTTCCAGCCCACCTGAGAGTCATAACCTTGACACATTTCTTGGCAACTGCCTGGAGTTTTATCTTCCAGCAGGTAAGTGAGCAACTCCTTTCACCGCTGGATCACAGGTGCTGTGTATGGCTGTTATCCCCACCCTCCTCCCAACCTGCATTTCCCCTGCACACACAGCCCGCTAGCTGTGGGCTCTGTACAAACTCAGCACAGGAGACACCCTGCCCCAAAGCTCCCCTCTCTGAAGAGACAGAGCAGATAAATCAAACCTTATAACTCCAGCCTATACGTGGAGAACCATGGTGGGTCTCTCAACTAAATGACAAACCCCAAGGCAACTAGGTCTGATTTACAAGGGAGTCTATGGCAATTATGCCTCCAGCTCAGGCACCTAAATTGTCTCAAGTATTTTTGAACCCACGCCTTGGAGAAGCCCAAGGCCTGACAAGAAAAAATGGAGACAGAAAACAAACTTGCCCCCAGCACTCTGACACATTCCCAAACTCATAGATCATCCCTCTCCCATAACAGCACAGCTGCTTTACCACAAGGGCTACACACCTCCAGCCTTCAATAGCAAATGCAAAATAGCCACATCCAATCACTAAAATTTACTATTGCAACATACCAAAAAGAGTAATCCAGAAAGTACGACAGTATTTTCAAAAAAACCCTTAGGGAAACAAAAACAAAATGTAGGACTAGAAGTGCAGAAATCACTGACGACAAAGCAGTTGCAGGAAAGCCCATCCTGCTGATGGGAAGGGAGGGACAGAGACCCCAAGACATCACCACCTCCATCGGCCAAATAACAGCAGACTCCCCACATCTTCATCCAGGCCAAGGCAGCCCCGGGCCCTCCTTAATTCAGGCTAGAACGGGTTAATTCTGATCTCAGGGCTGTGTAGCAGGAGCTGCACAGCTGGGACTGCACAGCTGCCTCAGCAGGGTTACAGCAGCACCCGAGTGCCCCGGCAGAAGGGGGCAAGGAGAGGCCCAAACCACAGGGCAAGTGGCAATTCATCAGAAAGGAAGCTCACACGAAGCCAAGGAATAAGGACACTGAGAAGTTTAAAGGGTTTCATGACTCAAGGACTCACCCCAAGTCCCAGTTCAGACCTTCCTATAAAGAATATTTTTAGGATTCTGAATTTCTCATGGGGTTAAAGTCAGGAGTATGAATTATTCTCCAAAGAAGCAAGATCTAAAACACCTCCATTTTCCTCCTGTAGTGGCTTTTATTAATAGATCTCAAAATGCCCCAGGGTATCCTTCCCATCAGACAAGGAGACAGAATTGAAGCAACTTCGCAGAATCACATCGGCAAGGAGCATCCAAGTTGGGGACAATCCTGGTGTCTCCCAGGGGCAGAGCAATTCACAGTCTGTTAGGACACACTGTCTAGTTGTAAGGCTCTCCCATGAGGATTTCTTTTAGTATTTTAATTTCTATTTCAGGCTATCACATGCTTAAAATGTCTCATGGTTTGCTCTCAATTTCTCAGGTATTTTTTTTTTAAATGATCTGACTGAAAAACTGGCCATGCAAGAGGAAAAAGGCTCAAGTTGAGATGTCAAAACATCCATACAAATAAAAAACTAGACTAAAAAATAAAAAAGAATTCCCAGAAGACATTCTTCAGTATGCAATTAAGCTGTTCATAGTTTTGTATGCACTCAAATGGGTCCATGTGTGACTGCACACTGCAGTAGGCAGAAGCTTGCTGTGTGCATGTGTAGCTACATCTTGTTTTAGCATCAAGATGCATTTTTTCCTGGCATAAACCAGGTAGCTTCCTCAATTTCACTGAAACTGCAAAGTTATTTTCTGTGTAATTTAGCAAGCCATGTTTTCTACTCTTTACAAAGACTCAGGCACTAATTCAGGAAGTCCACAAGGAACACTGGCTATTTGATCACAATTATTTTTAGAGGAATTAGCTGTAGTAGTAGTTAGTATAAGAAGATGAAACTATGATAACTCTAGCAGTGCATGCTCTTATGTCATGCACATCAAGATAATTTGTTTTGACTTGGTCTCAGCGATAATTTTTAGATAAGAACACAACCTCCTAACAATTAAGTTTCTTTATAACATGCTGCCACTAAGGAAGGTAATTTCTCAGCCCCTCTGTAATGCAGCTATATGCAAGATCACTGCTCCACTTGAATGCCTCCAGCAAATGTGATCCCTCCACAGGCCCAACCCCACTGCTCCAGCAACAACAAGAACTTTGTTCTTGCATGGCCAGGCAGCTCTTTGTTCCAAACAGTGGAAGAATCAAACATTGTGGAGCAGATCCTCAGCTGATATAATTAGATGGCATTTCATTGAAACCAGGGCCAGCTGATACCAGCTGAGGAGCCAACCCTTGATCTGCAGCAGCAACAGCTGAGAAGTAACAAACAGGCAGGGAAAAAACTTGCTGTTCACTGCCTTAATAGAATAACGAGCTCAGTGCTTTCAACAGGTTAATCAAGAAATCCCTGGGGGTTTAGATCATCCAGAATATTGTATCCCAAATTAAAGAATGGGAACACTCAAAAGCAAAAGTCTGGAGCAGGAAGCTTTGGCTTTCTGAAATCAGTTGAGGCCAGTGATGCGTTTCCACAAAGAGCCCCCCTTTTTCCAGCCCTGATGATCTGACAGGACCAGCCCACCAGTCCCTCCTGTCAGCACTGTCAACTCCAGCTCAGTGCCCCTTCAGGCACCCTTAGCAAAGCCACCACGGGAAGGAGAGGGTGACCACACTGCCTCTATGATTTGGGAGAGGAGATCTGGTCAAGATTCATTCAAAAAAGTACCAAATACCTAACAAAACGCTGGGCTGGAAGGCAGCCAAAAGAACATTAGCATGCACTATTAAAAAAGTATCAGCACACCACTTGATGTGTGTTGCTGATTCTTCATACACGCAAAAAGTTGACAGTGGAATCAAGCTTATGGAATCACCTCCTGTTCAGTACCAAGCGTGTTCCATAGCAATAAAAGTGATTTTGGCAGTGTGGGAGGTTAACATGCAGTACCCATTAGATTGCCAGTGTGATCTGTGTTTATAAGGCAAAGCACCAATAAATTAGGTCAGCACATGAATCTTCAGAGGGAGGAAGGAGAGGGAGAGCAGGAAGAGCACCCTGGGCAGCATGGCCACAGGGGCCAGGCAAGGCATGTGATGCCCTCGGGACTTCCAGCATCACAGACAGAGGCTCTCAGAAAGGAAAATCCATTTTTCCATTAGAAGTAACAATAAAAAATATTACACTGATTCAAAATGTGCAATCAGGCCTGACTTACAGCTTGCCCTGCTGCATTCAGGCTTTACATCAGAAGGCTGTAAACTGTTATAACAGAAAATAATGGCTGGGTATGTTTACTCACCCAAAACCATGCTTCGTTTATTTACCTGCATACACTTATCACATACACTGACCATTGTCGCTGCTCAGTGAGGCAGGCAGACAAAAATGGGGAAAATAAACATCTACGCAGATTTCAGCAGCAGATAAGGTATTAATTCATGCACAAAACAATGAAGAAATGCCAGGATATACGACAGTTACCCCTCCTGAATTCTTGATTGCATTATTAAATAAAAGCAAAGGTAGAACATGCAAAGAAGTGCTGAGTGACAATTTGTAATACCAAATTAAAAAGCATGTTAGAGCCAAAGCAATCCTGGCTTGTGATTGTAGCAATTCAATGTGAAACTCCCAATAACATTCAAGTACTTCAATAAAAGAGAGGAAAGATTTTAATTCAATGACCAAAAATAAAATAAAGAGTTGATGTAAGGGACTTGATTTCATTTATATTATTGAAATGAGCTGTATGCAATGACTTATTGATGTCATAATATTCCATTAAGAACTTATTATTTTCTTGTTTACATAATGCCAGCAATTACAGGGGTAATGCTGGTCCAAAACACAGCACAGCAGAAATGAAAAGCTCTTTGCCACATACTGGAATTCCATATGAAGGCATAGAGTTTAGTTAAGGAGAAATATTTACGTATTCCTTACTAAGACCAAGTTCACTTAGAAAGTTAAATAATAAACTACTATATTTTACTTCTAACTAACAACTGCCCAAATCAGGCATGATTACAAAGACCCTGTGGCTCTATGCACACAAGTTTGGCACTTAAAAGCCTGCTTGAGCAATAATCAGCAGTTACCAAAAATTTTGGTGTTTTTATCAAGTCTTGAAGGCAAACCTTTGAAGCCAGAGGAGGTAACTTGCATGCAAACATTGCACTTGCACTGAAAGTGAAGGGGCCAGGGCCTCACAGTACATGGACAGGGGTGCAGGGCTGAAATCCAGCCAGCTGGACACAAATCCCTATTTCTTCCCTTGCAGCAGAAAAAGGGAGCCCTTCCCTAGGAGGGGTGGATCACACATCCTCAGATGCCAGCACAAGCACAAACTCTCTTGCACCAGGGCCAGCAATGAGTTTGTCCTGGGAAGCTGCACTAGCCTTGGAATACCTTAGACCCAGTTCCTGAGGCTGCCTGCCACCCAATTTCCAGGCTATCCTGACCTGCAGCCCAGCTCCTGACTTCTCCCAGTGCCTTCATGCATCAACAAGCTGTGGGTTCCTGGCCACAAGCCACCTCAGCCCTCCCAACCCAGCAGATACTTCAGCTCCCATCCCCCTGGCCAGAACAGCAGGCTCCCTGCCAGCCCTGTGGGGTCACCAGCAGGAATACAAATGTGAGATTGTCACTTATTTTGTGTTCCCAAACAGATGAGTGGAGAGGTGAGAGGGGCCCCTGCACTCACACCCAAGGCACAGTGACTCCAGGACAAGAGCAGGGCTGTACTCTTGCACCTGCTCATGGGAGAGAGCCATAAGAAAACAGGTAGCTGGTATCCTCCTTTACAGGTGGAGCCCACAGGGGGTTGGGAAGAGCCAGTTGAGCTCTGGCTTCATTCCCTTGGCTTCACCAATCAGCACAGCTTAGAGGCACAGAGGGGCTGTAACGTACTGCTGGTGCTGATCATCAACAGCCCTCAGACAGAGGAAAAAGGCTCAGGAAATAAGGAATTATGCATTTCCCATAGTCCAAAGCAGAGCTATGAGCTCACTCTCTCCCAGAGTTCACCAACTGGACAGTGCATCTTATTTCACAGATTCCCAATCACTGGCTAAAGGCATTTGGAGATACTGAAGTTGAGAAACAAATGCAGAGGCATAAAACAGCTCTCCTTTATTCACATCTCTGGGTCCAGGCAAAACTTGTTCACAAAGGTCAGTTACAGAAGAGAACACAATACATCTACCAGTCTCACATCTTTAGAGAAAACTCAAATGTTTAAAAGGCTCAAGGAATAAACAGCTCTTGGAAGACAGGGAGATTCAGTTTACAGGCAGACACAATTTAGATGAAACCATACTTAACTAAAGAGCCAATATGCACTAAAGGTCACGGTGATGCAAACAAAAACATGCAGTTTCAAGGAATTAGTTACTCCTTCACAGTATTGTCATTTTCACCTCTTGAAAGTCATGTAATTAACTACATCTAGTTACTTGCATTATATTTCAAAGCCTTTTCATTATATAACTCTTACACATGGAGTTACAATGTTTGACACAATGTTCTTTTACTGTAAAGTAAACTCAAACAACTTTAACTCAAAGAACTCACTTAAGTAATTTGCAACTTTCTGCTCAGACCTGTTCTGTTTCACCCCCATCTAACACCATAGACCTCAGCTGCAGTAGGGCAAACACTCAGAAAAAAAACTCCATGTAGCTAAAATTCACAACCTACAAATTCTACTGTGGCATGCTAAAGGAGATAATGTGTCATATCATCTATCCTCACTTGAAGTGCTACAAACAGAACTCCTTAAAAAACCACAGCAGAGTGTAACACAAGCGATACACAGAAAACCATGCACTCACCCCTTGCTGGCTTCGGCTGCCCTTCCCTCAGCCACTCCTCAAGCCACAGGCTCCAGCTTCCACCTGCCGCCTTTTGTCTCCTCGGGCTTGATTAGAAATCCAGCTCAGCTGATTTCCCTGGGAGACAGCAGCAGGTGAAAGGGTGCAGCCACAGGCAGGCAAAAAAGGAACCCCAAAACCACAGAGGTAATCTGCCACACGCCATTCACACTGCACACCCTCCACATATCGTACCTCTTCCAGCAGCTGTGGCTTCCCCAGCTGAACCAAAACGGCAAGGTTCTTCCTGATGGGCCTAAAATGCCAATTTCCTAAATTAGGTTAAAATAAGCTGAATGTTATCTCACTGCATAGAGAGGTAGTTAAATTATGAACCCAACTTGATTTCCCAAGCAGGACTTGCTTTTGAGTAGTGGTGGGAGGCAACACCACACAAGGAACCACTGTCACTGTCCACGTAGTCAACTTTCCAGACAGCCTTTGTCTAAGCTGATCTTGGTGAAAAGGTGGGAAAAGACAGAAAGCCTTGCTTCTGGCTCTGTAGCAAAACATTTTGCTGTAACGAAGTATGCCATACTTTGAGGATCCAGGTGTACCTCTGAACCCTGGGACTACAAGGTCTCCCTAGGACAGCAAGTTCTGTCTCTCCACAAAGGTACAGAGCAATTCATACGATCATGGTCCTGTTAGGTCTTTTTTCTGTTTGTCAATCTTTTTTTCCTGCTGGAAAATCAGTGATTTCCCCTGTGCAAAACATGGTGACACTCTAACACTGCATGGCTGTGCTTCAGAGGAGTGCAGAGCACAAGGCTCTGCAGAAGTGCCAGTAAGGGAACAGTGCTGGATGGAGCCTGGTGGGTCAGGGAAGACACTTTGAGGAAAATAAATATTTTAATGTGTCTTAATGTAGGGAAAAATAGACTGCCACATTCAGCATTGAGATGATTCTGTGGAAAGGTAGTGGTGGGTCAGAGTAAGCACTTTATCTTTCTCACTCCTCCTATAGCCCAACTCAACAACCGTTGGAGCCCTGCTGTGGACCACAGAATCCAGGGAAAGCCTGGCCAAAGACAGGAATCAGCAGCTCTGAGCATCCCCGCCTCATCACCTGAAGAACCAGGAATAGCTTGTTCCTTCCTCCAGAGTGCCCCTGCTCTTAGACAACTGCCCACAGCACTCTCCGGGCTGTGCTGGCCCCAGGGCCACCACTTCCATTCGCCCGCTGGGCCACCCAGACACGGAGGCAGCCGCGCGGGGAAGGCAGCAGGAGGGAGGGCAGCACGCTCCCGGATGATCGCAGCCCGCGGCATCCTGGATTAGACAGAAGGGCTGCTCCCCGGGGCAAGCGGAGCACGCGGCTCCCGGGCTGACCTTGCCGGGCCGGGGGCGAGGGGAGCGGGCAATGCGCCACTTGCCAGCCCGGGCAGTGACGGGGCGGAATCGCTGATCCCAGCCCGGGCACACACCGCGCTGCTGCTTCGCAATGCTGTTAGTGCAGATTCCTCTCTCCTCTACCGCTTCTTTTTTTTTTTTTTCCTCTTTATATTTTTTTTTTCCCAAACCTTTGTGGAACAGACGCCCTCTCCTTGCCCCAGTTGGAGCTGCAGTAGAATGAAAAGGGGGGGTGGGAAGGAGGGAGGAGAGGAGGGAAAAAAAACCCGCTTTTGGTTGAGGTTTTCCTGTTACTATCACTGTAGCGTTTATTTAGCCAATCTCCTAACTATGACGTGAGGAAGGCAGGAATCATGGCTCGCTCATAATATTTAACACACCCACTGAAAGCTGGAGCTGCAGAGCTACTAG
This sequence comes from Callaeas wilsoni, assembly GCA_013398955.1. Taxonomy (NCBI): domain Eukaryota; kingdom Metazoa; phylum Chordata; class Aves; order Passeriformes; family Callaeidae; genus Callaeas; species Callaeas wilsoni. The sequence goes on from VWPU01012552.1 coordinate 30,917, forward strand.
TCCAACCAGTCTCCAGAATTCAGTGTAGCTGAAAGAGGTTTTCACTCTGCACCTGCCAAAGATCTCTTCCCCGTTTTCTCTTCTCTCCCCCCTTCTCTCTTCCTTTCTCTCTCTCTCTCTAAAAGAAAGATCTGTAAGATCCAGCAGAGATCAAAGACCTCCTCGCTAAAAAGAACCTCTACTGATTTATATTAGTTTCTTTCCTCTAATCCTTCCTTCTCCCCCCCTCCTTTTTTCTTTCTGTGCCATATTTAACCTTTATGTTGCAGTTGTGCCATCAGACAGTTTTGCAGCCAAAAAAAACCAACCCAAGCCAAAGCACAAGCCCAGCTCGGATACAGCAGCCACCCAGACTCGATCTCAGTTGAACATACTAATCTCTCCCAAGCACTGGACGCGATGGATGAAGAAACTGGAACCGCTCTAAGAAAATGATTTTCCAGCCAATGTTCTTAAAGAGTCTGAGAGAAGAGAGGGAGCGAGAGCGAGCGGAGAGCGCTTCTGCTGCATCACTGCTCAAATCCAAGGGAAGGGAGTCAGCATTTCCAGCACAGCCAAATATTATGGATGATTTTTTTTCTTCTGTCGCCTTTCCGCACAGGTTTTCTTAATATTTTTCTTTCCCCCCTCCTCCTCCTGCCCGTATTTTTTTGTTTTTAATTTTATTTAATCAGCGCCTGTGTCTGATGCCGGTTTTTCTCCAAGAGCCAGTTTTCCCTGTTTGTTGTGATCCCTGTAATAAAAAGAGGGAGAAATCGTGAACAGATGGCTTTCTATATTGCCATGCCGCTGGCATTGTTTTCCTGTTGATTTTAAAGGCTCGGTCCGGAGCTCCTTTTTTTTTTTTTTTTAAATTTTGTTTTTTCCCTTTTATTTTTTTTTTCCCTCGCCCTCCCAAGTTCTTGATGATACTGAGACATGAGGACCTATCGGGTTTAGCCTGTTTATTTCTCGGCGCCTATGGAGGTAACTTTATTGACTTGATCGCTCGCTTCCCGACCCGAGAGGAGCACGCCGGAGCCCCGGGGGGGGCCCGGCAGCCCCGCGCCCGCCCGGGCTCTGTCCGCCGCCTCCCCTCCCTCCCCCTCCCCCGGTAATTCATCAGCCGCCCCGGCCATGAAAATGCTCCTGGTCCGCAAGTTCCGGGTGCTGATCCTGATGGTGTTCCTCGTCGCCTGCACCATGCACATCATGATCGACCTGCTGCCGCGCCTGGAGCGCCGCGGCCCCGAGGGCCGCCCGGGCTGCTCCTGCCCGCCGCCCGCCG
>VWPU01012554.1:0-10000 GCA_013398955.1 Callaeas wilsoni
CGCGAGTTTGGAGCGGGGCTGCGGCGGGCTACGGCCGCGCTGGGCGCCGGAGAGCTGGAGCCGGGCTGCTGCACCAGCCGCCTCGCCCCCGGCCCCGCCGCTGCAGCTCGAGTGCCAGTTTAGGGATCAAAGAAGAAGGGAGCGGGGGGGAGAGGAAAAAGGTAAGGGAGGACCAATATCGGGGGCTGCTCCCCCTGCTCCGTCCTTCCCCGACCTGCGCTGTCAAAAATTGTCTTAATGTAATCGCGTGTGTTCGCTCACAACCTCTCTCCCCTTTGCTGTTGCTACTGCAAGAGCTTTCCAGGCTTCTAAAGTGCTTTTCTCTTGATTTCACTCTAAATCTAAAATTATATTCAAAGGAAGGGGGGGTGGGAGGGAGGAAAGATGTGAACCTATCACTGAAAGCAAAAGCACTTGCCGCCTGCCTCGCTCGCTCGCTCTCTCTCTCAATTTATGTGCTTTGCACTCTCTCCTGCTGCTGAATAAATGCACACATTTCCCAGGGACCCTCAGATTCCCCTGTTAATTAAATCAATTCATTATGCTCAGATCTGATTAGCAGCCCCTTCCCCCCCCTTTGAATCAATTATTCAATACACAAACATAATTGCCTGTGCCAGAGGTGTCTAAGTATTAGCTTATTTAACTCCAAGGACACTAATTACCCCTAGGGCAAGGGAACTTTTCTCATTAATTCTGACAAAACACAAAAGCACAGTTAAAGTGTGTGTGTATATACGTGTGTGAGAGAGAAGATGGGGGAGCGTATAGCCAAGGAAGGGAGGCATTACTCTAACACACGTGTTACTGTATAAATAAGCTCAATTTTTCTTTCTACCTTCGCTTTGGATTTTTCCCCACATCCTGCCTTTGCTAAACTTGCCCCGTCTGCCTCTCTGTTTTTAAAGTAAGGAACAGATTGGCATTGCGATGGTGTCAGTTCCGGACTGAAAGTGCTCGCATCCAAAAGCAAAAAGGAAAAAGTATATGGGACTGCTGGGGAGCAAAGCAGAATCTGAAAGTAGTTTACTAAAGCAGAAAACTCTATGGCAGACAATCTTCTGTACTTTAAAAACCCGTGAAAGGCGTAGCCCTCTGAAGCAGCAGGTAATATGATACATAATCTAGTATGTACTGGGAACAGTTCTGAATTGTTTACCATTTGAATTAATGTCAGTGCCCACTATTAATGTACTTGCTTCCTACGTTTACCATAATGGGCTTGATTTCCATTAGCTGAAGCTGGAATGCTAAAAAGAGCCCAGGCAAGACTGATGCAAACCGAGATCGACCATCATTGTGGTGTCTGAGACGCATGACTTCTGGCTGGCGTGTTACCCAAGTTTTACCTCTCTGTGAACTTCCTTTAAATAAAAAAAAAAAAGGGTAAGAAAAAAAGAAGTAGTAATTGATTCCCCCAAATTAGGTTTTTACTTTCTAAAGACCTTTATTGTTCATGTCCTCAATGTGCACAGAAGTATTGAAGATTTTCTTTTTGTTTCCTTAGGCAATGCATGAGCTGATCCATTAATCCATTTGGCTTTATATATCAGGAAACTAATATTAGCTCAGCTCATCTATTAGCTTTTATTTAGGTCCCATCGTGTTGCCTTTTTTTGGACTTTTCTTCAGGCTGGTTCCCCTTGAGGGGAGACAGACAATTTTTGATAGATTTTAGGGGAGATAGTGCTGCACGTTGTCTCATGGGAACTGTCATGACTTCAGTTCCCCATCTTCACACTCACCCCTGTCAAGATACCCATTATTAAACTTGTCTGCTTGGCAACTCTCCCCACTCTCTTTAAGGCATGCCTTTTACACATCATCTATAGCCAAGGGAGTCAAAAACCCCACAAGCACCTCCTCTTCACCCCTACAATAAACCAAACAAGCCCATAGCTAAGACTGCTTGGCAACAAACAATAAATATGACTGGGAACATAAAGTTGTGTTTCGTTAGCGCAGTATGTTTTTTTCTGTGAGTACACATATAAGGATAAAAATGCTTTGAGCTTTGTAACACAACAAACCCTGTTAATTCTCTGGTTTTTAATTTCCACTCTGTGGCACATACTGCACCCACAGGAACTTGGTCCTTCTAACTCCATGAATCATTTTTCTTTTTTTTTTCCTCTTTTGAAAGAACACAGCAGCACTTGAAAAATACTGACCCTGGAGAACATCGTGCAGCAACTCATTTCTGAGCGTGCTTTTGGTTCTAGAGCCCATTCCTTTTCTCACTGTGGCCAAGGAGACATTTGGGTGCAAAGCCAGAATTTCAGGATCTTGGTATGCAACTCTTGAGCCCTAATTCTGAGCTTGCCACAGGGATGGTGTGGTTTCATGTAAGCACAGACTTACCGAGTGGCAGAAGTTTGTCTGCATGTGCTGGAGCTCAAGGTCACTGTTGGGATGCCAAGGATAGAACAGGAAGAAACTGAGGAATCAGAGACTGACTTTGGTATCGTTCTTCAGAAATGATGTTCACACTTGAGCTGACAAAAGTGGGGTCTAGGGGCATGAAAAAGACCTGGAGGGAAAAAGCAAGAGAGAATTTTGCACAGGCGCATGAGAGAGCGTCACACAAGGGGAGAAAAATAGTGCCAAAACCACCAAAACGTTTTGTTCCCAAACACACATCCTGCAGCTTGAACAGTCTGCTGCAATCCTGCAGTTACAGTCATGGGGATTTTTAGGTTTACAACTTTAATAAGGTGAAGAGACAAACCCCAGTGTAAAGGTCCCCACTCTACGTAAATTACTTTTTCTAGTGTGGTGAAGCATTGTCCTGCGTGTGTTTCCATTATATCTGCTCAGTGAGTAATTTCAGAGGAGTGAGAAAGTTTCAGTAATTTTTGAACCTCCTTCACCCAGTAGATTAAAAGTCTCATACAAAGAATTTTACCACATTTTTTTTTTTTTAGTGCCTTGACACTAGAGAGGAACAGCTAGATTACTCCTTTAAAAAGTGCTTGTGTAGGCAACTGGCCCCATAACGAGTTACTGGGAAAACTTGACACGGATCAGTGTGTGGGAATAAGCCTCAGTTCCCCAACCCCCCGTTCTCTGGAACAAAGCACTAGAACTTGCTGCTGGAGGAGGACCAGACAACACCATTGCAGAGGTGCCAGTTCATCATTGATGTGCACTGGTTTTCATTCAATTATGGTGCCTTACACGCTCCCTGGCTAGGCAGTTCTGAGAAGCCATCACGCTCAGTACTGCAGAAACTACAGAAAAATGGGAGCAGCTGTGCTCTGCCTAGGCAAGTTGCTGGTTTAATACTAATTCTTGCTATTCCTGGTGCGTGAGGGAAGAGGCACGCAGGAGTAAACACGCCTTTGTGCAGCAAGGGCTAGGGCTCAGACCTCTGGGTCTGACTTGAGGCTCTTGCTCACTAGCTGCTCTTACTTTTTTCCTTTTTGCTTGAGCACAAGCAAGGGAAAATGAAGTTTCTTAAGAACAACGCCCCATTCTTATTAAATTGCAAAGTCCGCAATACACTTAAGTCAAGCCTTTAGCAGACCCATGAGGTTTCATATTATCCTATGCTTGAATGAGGCAGATGACTGGAGCAAAAACCAGCTAATGACATAAAAGCATTCTTCTACTTTCAGTCTCTCTTAATTAAGGGCTTGGTTAATGTTTCGGTGTTGGGAATTATAAAGCTTCATCAGGGAGGTTAATATGTTTTTTATTTTATCTTTCAGCTGACGGGATTAAAAAAAAAATTCAAAATAAAAGTGAAGGTGATTAAGTCATGTGTGCCAGTCAGAATCCCACAGTGAAGCAGCACCAGGCCGTACCAAAGACTACCCTGCACGTAGTGAATTTAGCAGTTGTTTTCAAAGTCGGATTTCTCAGCAGATGAGACTTTTAACTGCCAGTTTGACACATGGGTTTTATTTCTTGAATTCACACAAATAACCGAGACAATTTGCACAGGTCTGTACTAAACTAGCTACAAAACATCTCTATATTTTTACCCATTTCAGAATCACTTGCACCTACCTTGCTGGTGTCAGAAGAGCGCGACCACGGGCCTGACCTCATACCACAATTCAACAGCCCTGCAAGGGAGGAAAATCACAAGTGCTCTGAAAAGTTATGTTCACACAGAACACGGGTGGCAGTTCAAAAGACCACTTAAATACATACCTGAGATCTACAGACCTCAATTATTTCTAAACTCTGGCTTGCTCTACTTTTCTGCCTATGCATTGTGAAAATAAATCACTCGATTCTAAGTTTTGCATGAAATGAATGTTAAATATTTTCATAAATGTAGGAGATCCTTTAAAAAAGAAAATTGTATATTAAAAATACAGCATTTCCTTTGATAGAAGAAAATGGCAAAGCTTCAAAAATAAAACCTCCAGAGAATGAGTTCTTTGCCACTGTGATACAAGGCTGGAACTTTAAGCCATTAGGCTTTACAATCTGTAATGACCTTTCAGAGAAATTTACAGTGCATAAATTAGTTATTCAGAAGTTTTGCTGCTTCTCTCCATAGCAAAAAGTTAAAAAGAATTCTTTTTTTTTTTTTTTCAAAAATAAAAGTAGCAAGACCTAAATTTTTGATCCGTTTCTTGTTTCATAAGAAGTTTAATGGACAGGTTCTGCACCTCTCATGTCCAGAACAGCTCAGCTGCAATGAACTCCATGAAGTCTCTTTCTACACGAGAAACTGGCATCAGGAAGGTTTTGTGAATGGGTACAAACTGCTGGGGGGTCAGGTTGGGTGTGACACGCTGCAGATCTGCCAGCATCTCCCCAGTGCCAATACGGGGGGGAGAAAGGCAGGCCTAAGGACCCAAGTGAATGGCTTTAGAGGAGGCCCAGACAAGGAGCTGGGACAGGCTGGATTTCTCTGGGAAAAGCATAAATAGAGGAGATGCTTTCCCAATAGAAGCCTCCTTTCTGCTTCCCACCTCTCAAAACTCTGCCAGGCTCAAGTGAGATGCATTCTTCCACTCGTATGGTCCATCAGGTCTCAACAGTGATGTAAGATTTCAATCCATATCAAACTGAAGTTCAGCAAAAGTTCAGGAATGCACCTTTAGCCCGATCTTTCTGAGCAAACCAGCACATGGAGTCTGACTCTGCCACCTCTTCACACAGCAGTGCCTGTGCAGAGTTTCTTTAATGTTGTATTGGGTCTGATCAGCTAACAGCCCTGACAGTGCTTTGCATTGGTAGCTGGATGGGTGCTGATAACAGGGCAGTGTTTTGGCTACTGCCGGGCAGCACTGCCCCTCTGATGTTCCTTCCCCCATCGAAGAGGATGAAAAAAATGGAAAACATGGAAACATGGAAAAAATCCTTAACACACATACCCCAACAAAAAGAGCCCCCCAAACTTACGAGTAAACTCTAGTAGCGGTGTTTTCATAATGTCCCTCACTTTCATCTGGATCAATAATTGACTTTTCTGTATATTCTCATCTATTTCAAAGTTCATTTCTGCTGCAGTGTTCTCCTGCAGATAGTCCTGCTTTTATTCCTTACCTTGGTGGGTGCAGTAGGTAGACCTGCAAGACAAATCTGGCATCCATACATCTGCCTCAGTTGTTTCATGGAGGAATCCAGTGAGACAGTGTCTGGTTCTGGAGTGACACATGGAGCTCTCGGGCTTGTTGCCACATACTCTGTTATGATCAGAGCTTATTGCTCCCAGCCTGATGTCAAGCAGAGACTAATCAAATGTGAGATGGGTGAACAGAGACAGAGCCACGGAGCTGCCTTTTCATAATCTCTTGCTATCAGCTCTTCTTTAAACTGCAGCAGCACACAGGGGTCCCAATCATGGAGCTAGCCCACAACATATTGTCCAAAAATCCCAGTGCCCTTCTTCAATAACATAGTTTGCTTCTTCACTGCCTTGTACTAAAGAGACCAGGCAAAACTGACGCAGAATAGTTGGAGATGGAAACACATGAATTGAAATATAAAATGCAATGTCAGGCTCATGTTGCTTTGTGATAACAATACCCTAAGACACTGCCAGTGTCCCCTAGGTTTTGCTGTTCCCTCTGCCTCTACTTGGCATGCATGACATTTGCCAGGTCTTCATAACATCATTCTAACAACATATCATCTAAAAATGTTGATTCCATAGGAAAATGGCTGCTGGCACAGGAGCAGTAGGTGCACACAAAGGATATGGTGTGGCAGCTGAACACACAACAGAGGAATTCCAGCTATTCCCATATCAGGGAGGGTCTGTTGCACTGGGCTGTGTTTTGCACTTGAATTCATCAGCATCCAGTTCAATCTGAATCTAATGGTGATAATCTTCTTGATTCATTAACGTGTGAGATGTGAAAACACATACACAAACCAAAGAGATGAATATTTTGGTGTTTGTTGGTTTTAAAATAAATCCATCCTGTGAAATTACAAGATTTCTCTCTGAATCCAAAGATAGAAACAAGTTCAATGAAGATGAAAGTTAGGGAAGATGTTCTGATAAAAGCAGGCAGGTGGAGGCTCTAATGAAGGCACACACTATAGTGCACATCTTGCCAATATTTCTTAATGAATAATATGTGCACTCAGATGAGAATAATATTGATTGAGGTCTGCAGGGAAAGTTCTCTAGGAAAAATTTTTATTCTAGGAGCAGAGTCGCTTTTGGAAGATTTTGATCTTTTCCTGCTGCAACCTTTCTCCTCCCCTCTCTTTGTGCTACCCAAAGCAACTGACAGCCAAAAAATGAAAAGCCTCCCCTGCATCTAATGTATCTATCAGATCCAAAAAGAAATTTATATACCAGCACTAAGAATGGCTGCACCATTCTCCTTAGCTGGTAGAGGACACAGCAGTGTATAATTAGGACTGGATTACTTCGCTCAGAACTGGAACAGAGAGCAGATGTCTTGCATTAATATTGGCATTTGATTTCACACACTTTCTTTGCCATGTTTGCAAAACCAATTTGCCTTCCTATCTTGGATCTTGCCTTGCGTTTACTCTCAGGCTGCTGTAATGCAAACAGAAAGCCACCAGTGGCAGTATGAAAGTACATGTAGAAGTTCAGGGCCATACAAAGTGGGTAGAGCTTATGATTTAATTACTAACATAAAATATCAAGTTATTTTCTGATTATGTTGATGAGATTGGTATGGTCGGTATGTTCCACTGATGCCAACTCAGACAAAAGAGGTCATGACATTATAATGCATTTGTGAGCATAAGCCAATGGTGAAGAAAGATAACACCTCTTCCAAATTAATGTCATCAGACTCTATCTGTAATACATATGAGAGATGCATCCCCCTTCTCAATCATAGCCAACCTTTTCTTCACCTGTTTTTCCACACAGGGGTCTTTAGTCTTGATTTTGCTCCAGTTCAACATTTCATATACAGAATCCTTCCAGAGGGCCTACAACAAAATTTCATGCTGTTAAAAATATTGGCCCCAATTCTGTACTGTGGCCAGCTTGCATTTGATAGCAGCTTTATGGCTGCAGCTGAGTTCTGGAGGTTTCTTAGGAGTAAAAGATGATCTGCCTTAATTTAGGAGCATCCAGAGGCTGATCACAATGTTCCACCCTACAGCAGCACAGAATAACTGTAATGTGGGCAGCAAGCAAGCAGCAGGGTGATGCTGACAAATGCTAGACTCAATACAGGAATGCAACCCAAATTGCCTCACCACTGAAACTGTGCTGCAATGGTAGCTTTGGCTTCAAGACACATCATTTGGTGATGGAGAATGCCCTTCAGACCCTGCCCTGTAGCAGCAGGAGCACACACCTGTACCACCTGTTTGCAGGTGGCAATACCTCTTTGTACCATGCAGAGCTTTTCCTACAGAGATGCTTTGGGAAGACGACACAACTCTACCCAGACCTATATCCAAACCCACAGTTACTGCCTCTGTTCCCTTGTGATGCCAGACACTCAGAGAAGGGGGTGGTTTCTGTGACAGGGTCTGATAGACTGGAGATTTTGTGCTTGTGGACCACCAGGTCCATTCACCATGAAAAACTGTCCCTTTTTTGTCTACTCTCTGTACACAATGGCAGCAACTGCCCTAGTCCTCAAGAAGGGCCACGTGTTGGATATCTGAACAAAATGACAAATTAGGAAAAGACAACTGAAATGTTATATGGATAATTTCACATTATTCTGGCCCATCAGCAAATGACAGAAGTGCAAGGAGTAAAACAAGAAAATAACTGGAAGAAATTATAGTGGTTGCCACAGCTTTCTTTAAGCAGGTGAGAAACTCAGTCTGAAAGCTGTAAAGATAACTACAGAAATGATATCATTCTCTCAGTGAGAGCTAGAAAAGCTTCTGCGCTCGCAGGGAGGTCAAGAAGTGAGGGCCCAGTGGATCATTTTGTTGCGTTTTTAATGCTTCATGGCACAGGGTCAGTCAGAAATCCCTCTCCTGAGGTCATGGTTGGGGCAGTCTGGAAAGCAATCTTTTCTGTTGCTGGCAAGGCCCTGCTCAGGCTCTGCTCTTTCTCTCTCTCTCTCTCTCGCAGAAGATTATTGCAGCCCACTCCTCCTGCTCATCACACCGTGGTTAAATTCACCCTGGGCACTGGCATTCAGCTTCTCTGGGATCACAGTGGCCCCAAGGACCTTCCCTGTAGCATTCTGTCCAGACTGCTGCAATGCGGTGCAACAAATAGCCATCCAAAGCTAACCCTGGGCAGTGTTCAGGGCAGTAAAATTCCTATTGATAAGCAAGGACCAATATTTACTTTTAGCTCCACATTTAAATAGCAGAAGTGAGACAGAATGAGAAGCATGAATGGCAACAACCTTGTCTGATAACTAAGTAATGAGTCCTGTTTTGATGGCACTAGCCCCTTGTCAATGCAGCAGTGTGGTTACACTTGACATGTGGGGAAACAGGGATAATCATCTGTCTCTGAACCTGCCTAGGAGATGGTTTGACCTAGAAGAAGTTTGACTTAGAAGAAGCTGAGAAGCACAGTTTGGAGGGCCTCCTAATGACTACATCTGTTTTAAATAGACATATTTTGACTATAGCTTCCATACCAAACAGTCACTGGAGTCAAGTGATCACTTAAAAAGGCTGAGATACAACTCTGCAGTATTTCACAGTGGATTTAATAGCTAAGCCTTACAGGAAAAAATACCACCCTGCAAGCACACAGCTGAAGCACGGACATTTAATGAATGCTGCTCACTGCCTAAATGTGAATTCACACTACAACACTCTTGCAAATGATCTATAATGCCTCGCATTGCTAGTATATCAAATTTGCATAAATATACCTCAAATATTTATAAATCAATAGATATAAGCACACGTTTAAAAGTGACTATCAAAAGTGCATACACGCAGAGTTCTTGCATGCTCTAATTAATCCAAATAATCACATTTTGCCTTATTAAATTAAACATTATATGGATAAAATGTAGCTTGCCATCTAGGCACTAAAATACTGTTAGAAAGAAACGCTACTGCCAAAAAAGAAGCAAGAAAGAGAATGTGCCCATGGAAGAACACTTAACTGAAATGTAGCTGCAGGATCTAATGCCATGGAATGACTAACAATAATGTATATATTACTTTTAAACAAGCGAGCAGTTTTGGATAACTTTCCACTTCTCTGTCTGGTGCTCCAGTTTCAGCCTAGTGAGCTATAACTGTTCAGGATAAGCAGAAAGAGGTATAAGAGCCTGCTAACCCTCTTGCCCATTTAAAAAAGGTCTCCTCAGAAGCAATAAGAATTCCTTATTTCCTCCAGCTGCTTATTTACTGGTGCTTCCCTGCCTTCATTTAATTAGAGCTAAAAAAACAACAGCAACAGCCGTCCCTAATAGTTTTTAAACTCTTTCCAGCTAAGAAACCCTTTACTTATCAAGAGGTACAAAGAAGCACTGAGGACAGCTGTGGAGTTTGGAATAAATTTCTTTGTGGGTCCCACTTTAAAGCTTTTATACACCTAAGAAATCTAACCCCGGCTGAAAGGAAGTGATTAAAGTTTTTAAAGACTACAGAAATTTTTACA